>JAFFZH010016089.1:0-63546 GCA_018420115.1 Euura saliciscinereae
TCTCTCTCTCTCTCTCTCTCTCTCTCTCGCGCTCCACCGTTACCGTTACCGATTGGGATAGACAACGAATGTACCTTAAAGATAAGATTGATAGGGCCAGTCAGTTTAGCTAGTGAGATCGAAAGTCAGATAAAAAGTCAACTTTGTACTATAGTAATGACCCAGATTACGTTGTCTGTAGTACTATACACGAATTTGATTTACGATTTGGTGAAATTTCACCGTCTCGTAATGAGAAAAAATGTAATTTAGAGTTCATTGATCATTGAACGAAAGATAAACGTTCTTATTCAATAATATATTGAAAAATTTTAACATTTCCTCGTCATCAATTTTGATAATCCGAAATTTCATAATATGTATTCATCTTGTCCTGAAAAATGTTTAAAATTAGTGTGAATTTCGATCATTTTTACAAAATAATTCTTGTTGAATTCTTGTTTCGAATGTGCTTCTAATCGGAGCAAATTTTATACCGGACACTTTCATCTGCTACAACGATTAAATCAACGATAAAAAAAGTGATAGTGATCGATAATCAAATCATAGGTATATAGAATATATACCAGATGATCGATAACTGGGACAGGGTCACTTATTTCGCAGTAGGAATAGTAGAAAAAAAAGAAGGGAAAAAAAAAGCGAAACTGGAGGAACCATAGCATCGCGTTGCTGCTTTTCCCTGGTCGGTTGCTACTTGGTACTCCGGTTGCCCTGGCGACCCATACCACCCGCCATCATGCCACTGTGCGTCACTTAAACTGCCTCCGTGCTCCAGAAACTGGCGTCGTCGTCGTCGTAGTCGTCTTTTACTCTTCCCTTCTCGTCCCTTCGCCGTGTGTTTCGCTTCATCTTTCCCTCTCGCGTGTTTCTCATCTCTACTGTACCACCTTTGATGTAACCGGAAAACCTGGTGCAAGAACGAGAGAAGAAACACACGCGTGTGTAGGGTCAGGGTATACCGGTACTATACGAGAGTACTTAACAATTTCACTTCACTTCACGTCACTTCACTTCACTTCAATCTTTGAGACGACTCCTTCTATCAAGTCGTATTCACAGAGTTTTCTGTTGTTTCAAGGAGCTTCTTATTCCTTCAAGTCACGATCCTACCTGAGATTCTTATTATTTTTTTTTCTAATTTTCTTTCATTTAAAGTTTATTCATGATATCGATGTTCCATTAGGTTTGGATTGAGGAATGATATTTTTGTCAAATTATTATCCCACGTGGCCTTTATCCCGGGTTTGTATTCGGACTCTGAAAACTCTAATTTAGATCCAGGTCTTGGATACATACAGTTTGACTGTGGAAAAAATTCAAAAGAAACACATTTCTTTGCTGATGCGTTATATTTGATGGATTTGCTCCGTAGCAAGTAAAACGAAAAAAAAACAAAAAAAAAAAGAACCAAGTCGATGTATTTTTGTGGGAGACCCGATATGGAGGGAAATGGTAAATATATAGTGTAGTATATAGTATAACTTGGCTCCAGCTCCAGGTTCAAGTTTTTACGCTTCCGAATCTGAAATTTTGTTAGAATTTTGATTCTATGATCTCTAAAAATGGGTATAGGTATACCTTATCGGTTTTTGGCCGAAAGATTTCACGATGAAATGTTCGATACCAAATTCGAATGGGAATTGACTCGTATGCATAATTCGGAAGGCGCCACATACTGCGGAACGAATCCACCCTGTACCCTCAATCTCTCTTTTTTTTTTTACTGTATAGTATAGGAGCAAGCTACTGCACAGGATTTTCTTCTCCGTCACGTTATGCTACGAATGTGTAGGTACTGAAATTACCGAGATAAGGACGAACGTGATACGCGCATGGAATCGCGTTCTTTCACCCTTCTTTCGTTCTTTCTTTCTAGGTTTTTATTAAAACTGGAAACAACGGTACAGGGGTTGTTTCACAATTTTCACACAACTGATGGTGCAAGCCAATTTAGTATTGTGAGTAATAGAAGCCCGTGACATTCAAGGATAAATGAAATCATTCAAAAAATAAACATCGAAATGTTGTCTTACAACTGTATAAATACACGTGTTGTAAAATCAATAAAAATTCATTGTAAGTTTCATTAAGAATTAATGATTAGTGTTATCAAAGAGTTTTAATATTCTTTAATGAAATATATATACTCTTTCTTCAATTATTTTGTTCTGTTAGAGTTGAAAACTTTAAAATAACAATTCGTTATTTTAAAGACTCATAATTTCTATATATATTCGTGTATTGATTTCACTATATATTTATACGTTGTTCCAATATTGTATCTGAAACATAACAAACTGTATAATAATTTCGAAAATATTTTCTAACATCTTATATTAATTTTCAACACTGATTTCCTTATCAGTCTAAAAGAATCACTAAATTGTTATACACACAATTATTATACACATATTTGTGTGCGTGTCTATCTCCGCATTTCGTCAATCATTCAGAGCGAGATTCAGAGTAATCCCACGTTGTGTGCTGAAACAACTGCAGTACCTAATTGGGCTGCGCACATTCACAGAACGGGTTAAAACGGTTTAATATCAGGAAAATAAATAATACCTTCATACACATGACTACCGTATATATATACCGTATATATAATATACAGTACTATTTCGTTTTGTATTTTTATCTCGTTAATAAACTGTAAACTGCAGCAGCGGATAATATCTCTGCGCAACATTCGTCGTTTCAGTTATACTTTATATCATAAATAATACGTTTTTCCCTGACAAAAAAAAAAAAAAAAAAAATATTGAAGAAAAATAAGAAAATGAAGTAAAACAAACAATAATGCGAAGTCAATTATAAAAAGCCACGTCATCGCGCGTGGTATGAGGTCACGACAAAATAGATGAGTGCGTCATAATATCAACAGCGTACTGCATGAGATATTTTTCATATCCATCCACAGGCTTAATCGTCTTCTCTTCGAGGGGATAAAGATGGAATAAAAATTGAAATCAGAAAAAAATAGAAAATATCGAAAAGAAAAAGAATAAAACGTCTGGCAATCGCTCGGAGCTTGGTAGGAGGCCCTTTCTACCTATTAGCTGAATCCTTTTTTTTTTATTATTATTATTCTCTCGACATCGTTGCTTCAGACAGAGAATTCTGGTTTCTAGAACGTTACGTTTAAGGTAGCATGGATCAGGGATCGCCTGACCGGACTAGCCTGGGTTAGCAGGTCTGAAAGAAATTACCTCAGGAATGACCGGCGCGGTGTCTAAGGGATTCAGAACGATTCTCGAAACGACCTTAGGTGTTCAGAGAAAATAACAGTTTGTTAGTTACCTAGGTATACATGTGAGCAGAAGAAAAAAAACAATCGAACGTTAATCAAGAATTCAAAGAATTCGTGTCAGATGCTTCGAATTTTTGTTGGAAATTGTATCATTAAAATTATGAACACAAAATTTTGTGAACCATTCTTTTTTTTTTAATATATATTTTTTAAATCACATTTTGATATAGTTGTAAAATTGATGATCAATAAATTTCTTTGTCAAGAATTCGAAAGAAAAAGAAATTGAATTATTTCATTGTCAGTGATGAAGATATCGAAGAAATAATCCAAGTTGAATTTCAGTCATCTAAAATTGAAAGAGTAATTTATAAAAAAAAAACAATCCGATTCTATTTCCAGCCAGGTTTTATTCTGTACAATATATTCGTCGTAATTATTGAAAAGTGAAATTTGAATAATAGAACGAAGATCGAAGTCAATAAAACAAAACAGTAATTGAAACAGTGATTCAGCTATTCGAATTCATGCACGTATAACTGATTATAGATTGATAAAAAAAAAGTATATAATAATATGCCCGAAGGTAATTCTGTCGTTTAATTAAGCAAAAGTTGTACGAACGGTGTTTTAGACTCGTTATATGTAGATTTATTAGTCAGATTAAACTGTCGATACGAAGTTATCAATTTGTCAAAAGCTTCAAGCGGCGCAGTCGGTTCAAGTGGTAGTAGATGTATATAGGTAGAATATAAAAACACACGATATGAAATATTTCATTTTACTCTAGTGATTAACAATTTATCATTACTTCAATCATTTCACATGGTTTCTCTATGCGCTCTTTTCACTTCATTACATAATTGACTTCTTTTTTTTTCCTTGTTCTAATAACCGACGAATTGTACAAGGATTTTGGTCCTCGGTGTTGATAATTGTTTTGTTTCAACGCTATTAACGAGTTTCGTAATTACGTTTTTTTTTCTCTCTTTCTACCTTTTCCTTTCTCCTTATATTTACATCCGTTGTAATATATACGAGGTGCTGATGACTCGTTCGGTGTTAAATTTTTAATAAAAGACGTTGTTAAGAAGAGGGTCTTGCGAGTTAGGGTTGAACCGAGACTCAGGGTTCTCTGACTTTATCCTTACCGTGTCAGACTTACAGGGTGATCGTAAAGTTTATTTGAAAGGTCTCGTCGTCGTTCGTTCGCACGAGAGGAGGCTAAAAGAAGAAGAGAGTTAAAGAAAGTTTCAAGTTAAGTTTAATAATAGAAGTCAGTCAGAAGAAGAAACCCAGGTAACATGTCCAAACCGTTGTAGAACACATCGAAAACGAAAGGTCAACAAACCAGAAGAGTCTTTCTTGATGTCGATAAATCAATATCCGGCCGTGCACAGATTTGCCCCTCGCTTTCTTTCTTTCTCTGTCTCCCTTTCTCTCTTCTCCACGCCGTCTACTTCTTCTTCATTCCGACCCTCATTTTCCGAATTCTTCATCTTTTTTTCGGTATAGGTACGTCTGTGTCTATATTTTCGGAATTCTTTGTTTCAATTCTATGAAATCGTTAAGTGTAATAACGGAGATCCAATTACCTGTTTTATTATCTTTTATTCGGGCGGTATTGAAAAGTGAGAACGAACGGCCACTTAGGAAGAAAAATTAATTAATGGGAATGAACACCTCACCTTTTATAGGTTCGAAAAATCGGTTACTTAAATAAACGAATGGCATTAAATAAATATTTACTATATATGGTGAAATGATATTCATTTGTGAATGAAATAAAGTTATCGGTTAATATGACCAGTAGGGTAATATTCACTAGAATAGAGTAAGTATATTACTTGATTTTTTTTAGTAAAATGTCGATTTGAATCGATTTCTTGAATCGAAAAAAAAAATTCCGTCTCTTTTTACATACTTAGTAAAGTGTTGAGGCTGTCTTGTGGACTATTTTTCAGTATTTCTAGCATTCGTATCAAAAATGCCTGTAAAATCGCTTTAATTTTTTTTTTTAACTACCCACGGTTTATGAGGATAAATGAAAAAAAAATTGAAAATCATTTTTTTTTTATTTTATTCTGCGATTTTTGTGCCATTTTCCAAACCAATTATTTGCAACTACTGTTTCTAACTTTTTGTCGTGCTCTCATTATCAATTGTATAATTTTCTGTACAAATTTTTCTCACTTTTTGTACACAGAAGAAAAAAAACTATTCGTGAATAAAAAAATTATCAATATTGTTAAATAATATCTGCGTTAATGATCGCGTCGTTTCAACGAATTGTCGAAAATTAAAACGAATTCACTATTTTCAAACAATATAAATTTATTCAACATCCAATAATTCGGTACTTGATTCCTGTGTGTAGAACGCTGAATTAAGTGGTCGAATGGGTGTTGAAAATATTGTCGAAAAAAATTGACGAATTTTAAATAATTATATTAATGACTGATAAAAAAAAAAATAAAATGTCTGATCTTTTTTTGTCCCAGCTCTTTTCATTACTACAGTTGAAAAAACGATACACATGAAGCATAAGAGTGTAATGCAGTGCGATGTGTGTAAATAATACAATAATATTGTTCATCAGCGTATAACAGGCGAACGGCGTCGGCGTCGGCGGCGGCAATATAATGTCGCATTTGAGAGAGTCTCGCGCGTTATCGTGTTACACACTCGGAGGTTCTGTCGTGTGGTTCCAGAGGTTATCGAGCCTGACAATAAACTTTCTATCTATAACAGCGACGGCAAACACACTCGCGAAACGTATATATATATGTATATAATAGTTTCGTCAGTTGGTCGTACCACCTAAACTAGTTGACGGTGAGGTGGTGAGCCTGCTTGCAGGATCGGGGGTGGTATTGTATAATACAGTGAAACCCGATTGAAACCTCATTTATACCATTTTCAAGAGGTATGCCGAAGAATACGTTGAAGTGGCCGAGATAAAAAAAGAAATAAAATGTTACGTTTAAACGAGAAAAACGTACAAGGGCGAATCTTATAGATGCGGAGGTTTTACCGAGGGGCTATCTACTCCGATTTTTGGTGTATATAGGTGACTTCCGACCTCTCTTCCGAATTCCAAAGAATTCCAAATACTTCCGAAACGAGTGCACATAGGAAACTGTAGATAATACAGAATATAATTATTTAGATAGAAATTCTGTAAGCTCGATAGTGGCGAGTCGGTAAAAGGAAGAAAATAATTACCAGACTAGGTACTACGTACTACTATATTAGGAACTAGGAGAAGAAAACGTATATTATAGTGTGTATACCTGCAGGCAGCGTGCGTTTCTTCCTATCATACTCCCAACGTACTGTATCCCAACCTGTCCTATACACTAGCGAGGTTAACGATTACGCTACTAGTTATCCGTCATAATATATCACGAACGAACGGGGAGAGGGTTGAATCGTGTGGATGGTGGCTACTATCGTTCATGCGATGGTTTACTATAGGAGGTTTCAAGAAAGTTTTTAGCTGCTGTGGTGGTGCGGCAATGAGGAGGCTTATAACGTAGTACCTACTGAACGGACGCGAAAGACGCGAGAGACAAGAGACGTGAGACGGTAGATGGGGAAATGGGGAAAACAGGGGGAAAACTGTGCTTTGGCGGACTTTGGAGAGATTAACAAACCGTCAAACTGTCCAGAACATTAGCGAATTACACGTCAACCAAACGTCTACACTGGGGGCTGCTGTTGTAAAGTTTTAACTGTGTGCAGTTTTTTTTTTGTTTCCATTCTGTTTAACACTGTGGAGATTTGTGGTATCTAAAAAGGTGTAAAAAAAACTAATTTGATAACAATTTTGTACTTTTATTAATTATTAATTATTCGACAGTGGATTTATCCGGATAAAGAAGATATTTTTTTTCGTTTCTCGTCAGAATTATATCTGCTTGTTCAAGTATTCTTTCTTCTTTGTTTATGTACAGATATAATAATAAGTATGTAAACTTGTATGTAACGATAAAATTATGCAAAATTTTTTTTTCAATTATTTCTTTTTCGTTCTGGTCAATCACTGATTCATATTTAATCATTATTCTGGAATTTTCAAGCATAAAGTATTTTTATTTCAAGATAATCAATTTTTTATACTATCACATTTATGATAGTTAGTCTCGTATTCACTATTCAACTGTGTTGAATGGTAATTTCATTTTTTATCTCCTTTGCAAACAGCTGGATGTTAATTAAAAAGTTTTTCAATAAACCCAGTAAACTATACGAAACGATAATTATAACATCTGAATTCTCAGCCGGGTTAATTGCTCGTGTAAAAAAATGGCTATGAAACAAGTGAAAAATAATTGACACAATAATTTTTCCCGATATTTTCTCTTACTCGCATATATAAAATATTTGTTACCGTTTCATATAAGTACAGCAGCTTCTATCTATGTACCTAATTTATGTTAGTGGCATGTAATTATGCAGGATAAACGATATTTTATTATCTCTCCCCCCCCCCTCCTTTAGTTTATTAATTTTCCCTTCATATACATAATTCCGCGCGGGATTTTTAAAACACTTGAAACACTTTTGGTTATAATCTCTACTAATACACTTGATTATTTCAATTTTCACGTAACACCACGTTATGTGTAGTTATAATTGCTGCATTTCTCACGTTTGGTATACCTACTACTACTACTACTACTACTCATCGTCGGAGTCGCATTATGAATACGAGTTGCACTTCTAAATACCCCGTTAACTCCGAGAAAGTTGGACAGCCATAACGTAGACCTGTCCAACATATATATACATATAATATGCACACACAGTATATTACATGTAGTAACAACGGTACATACACATATATACTGATTTAACTTTAACTCGTTGAGTTCGTCGTCGTCGTCGTCGTCGTCGTCGCTGAGACACAAGCCAACCCATCCGAAATACAAAAAGTGGGCCAACGAACAGAACCTCGTTTGTTCTTACTCCTCTCACACTAGTTTTGCTTCTTTTTTTTTCTCTCATCTCTCTTTCTATGTACGTACATAGTACACATGTGCATATCTCACTCAGTCCTCGAAAATCACCCCTCAACTCTAATTATCGTTGTAAAAAATATCTTGAATATATATATATATTCAATGTAAGATAAGAGGTGATAATGAAATGAACGAAATATGTACCTGAAAATTGAGGGAAAGTAAGAAGATATGATTTTTAGTTCGCTTTACTGCGACAAGGGGAAAGAATAATTGTCAACGACACGCAACAATAATGTAGTTCGTCGCATTCTTTAAGGTTTCAGTCGTCGACATTCTATACCCAACAGCTATACGGGGGAGGGTTTCGAGACCCGGAGGATGGAGACGAGGGTTTTCCTTGTTTCCTCATTCTTCACAAGGTGTATTCCCCCTGCCTAAAGTGATGCAACGTCTTTTTTCTTCATATCTAAAAGTCTCGCCGAGAACCGAGAGCTGAGAGTCCAGAGTTTTGTAAGAACTGAATGCCTACCTTTTTTTTTTCATTTAACGTGGTACTTTCACCTTTCTCACGTATAGTTACCGTATCACTTGAAATTGGTTCGAAATTCACCAATTTCAATTAGTCTGTATATTTAGGATAATGTACCGCCGGTTTCGGAGTATTCGTCGAACTCGTATATTATAGATTCTGTATGGGAACCGTAATTGCCAGATTATTTCCGGGCGAAACTAAAATTATCATCATCATCATCATGATGTTTAATAATTTTAACAAATCGATTGATTTCCCCCAATGCACGCATCTGCTTTGTGAGATCGTTAGAGATTTTGAAGCTTGTCGCGAAGAATTTAGATCAAGCAGGCTTTCCCACCGCGGTTAGGAGTCTGATGAAGAGGTTTGCTCACAGATGGCCGACGTGACCAATTAACGTTCTTGTAATTATTCGCATTCGCTTTGGCTTCACCAAACCAAAACTTGATCTATTTATTCCGTGCTCTTGATCTAAGCTGCATATGATCATGCTCTGGTCATAATCGTAGCTGTCGCATAATCACTGCTTCATAAACCCCACCACGTTCCAAAATCTCATATTTTTTATCTTACAATGTCAAAAAATAAAAAAAAATAAATAAATCTATCTTTTATTTATCCACAAAATTTATTATCTTTTCTTTATTTCTCTTTCAATATAAACTTTGACTGGATAAGATATACGGTATATTTCTCTTTCTCGTTCGCGATTCTCAGTTTCAATGGAGAAAGAGAAGAAAAAATCGTCAATTCTTATTGTATGTACATATTATATATATTCAATATAAAGTTGATGATAAAATATATACATAGATAGGTTTTGTTGTGAGGCGAAGGTGAAACGATGACGATACCCCTTGTATCCTTACCATGTGTTTGTGAGATAAGAAAATAAGTTACTTTGATAACGAAAAAAGTGAAATAAAAATTATTTCGGTGTCTGATTGCACACCTTTGCGTTTGTTTAGTCAATTGATTTATATATCTATATATGTTATTCTCAGATTAGATAGCAGAAACTTCGGCGATAACGATGATACGATGTTACATACGATACAGATACAGATACAGATAGAGATAGAGATACGGATACAGGCGAAGCGAGGCGAGACGGTATTACGCACGCGTAAGCGTGTCGCACGTGACAACTCGGGAGTAGGGAAATACTGTTACTAGTAGAGTAGAGGCAAGTAGGCGGACCCTTCGTACGATTTTCTACTACCTACTCGCAACTATATATTCGACCCATGTCAAACCAAAGAACCATTAACGAACTAGCGACGCTTCTGCGTATAGAAATAGACAAAGCCTCACGTCAGGAAAATTCGCACAGCTGTGAGACGGGAAGACAAAGTAACCGAAATAGATAGATTATTATTATTCTTCGGTTCACGACGATGGAAACATTCACTCGACCTATTTTTTTTTCTTGGAACAAGTTATTTTCTGCTAATTTTAATTTTTTTTTACTTTAACAATAATTCAATACGACGATTGAGAGGAATAAAAAACAATTTTGATTAGGTATCGATTATCGATTATCTCTAAATCATTTGGTAAGGATAAAAAAAAAATGCGAAAATTTGGTTTAGTGTATAATTATTGTTTGTTATTATTAACATTTGTTTATTGAGAAGCGGCATTCATTATCGATATCGCTGTATTTCGAATTATTTTCTTCTCGAGTTTGACTTGTCGTTCCGTGCAGCCGTGGGAGATTCGTGGACGGATAAAGAGACCATTGAGCAACGTGTTACACACAGTGAGCGAAACGAGACGTCGTACGGCTGAGTTTTACGAATCGATATTCTATTATCGGTCTATATACATGTGTAACCTTATATATAATATATACCAATATAATATATGTATATGCTGAATCATGAGGGTTATTGATAAAATTGCGTAAAATTAAATTAAATTCTTTCTTCTTTTCTTTTTATTATTTCTTTTTTTACATTATATATGTATTATTTTCTTGATTATTATTCTGATATTAATATTACTAGTTTTATACACACGCATGTATTACATATATGTATATATAATCTTCGTCAGATGATTTTTTGAATTGAGAGTGACGAAATTTTTTTGTTTTTCTTTGTTTTATTTTTTTTTTTATCTGATGTTTTAAACGCGGTTTTATATCGCGGTGTGACAATGTGCAGGTGAAACGGAGCTTTGACCTCGTTCAAAACAACATTTCGAACTGACTTTGTCCCTGAAAATTCTGCCGGTCGGTTGCCTCATCTCTGTCTACGGCGTATACTTTTACCTCTACCTACCTATAATCTATCCAACTAACTCCTCCTACCTACAGCTACGCTTCGGAGTTTACGGGCTTCTTCCCCGCGGGGTGTTGTGACGCTGGAAGACTTTTTTTTTTATATATCGTGTTTTTTTTTTCTTTCATTTTCTTTCTTTATCGCTGGTTCATTGTCAGAGAATTGTGTAAACATCCTTTTTTTGATCGGTTTTTTTTCCCTTTTTTGTTTTTGTCCAATGCACTCAGTGTTATTATAATAATGGTAATGGAATGATATTTTGTTACACTCTTTTAAATTTTTTGTTAATTTTTTTTTTATTATGTTTGTACAAGTAAAATGTGTTAATTGTTTGTATGTATATATTTGGCAATAACTATCACGAAACAATGATTTATAGATATAATGATAAAAAAAAGTCTTGTCTCCTTATCACACAATCAATTCGTTTTAATGACGATAGAAGAGAAAAAAAAACAGCCTATATGCAATCTGTATGTGTACGAACTTTATTTGTTATTCTCTTTAGTTTTATAGCTTTGCTGAACTTGTCGCTCAATGTACGTATATGCGATAAAAAAGAAAAGAATTTGATAGAATTTTTTATTTGCGCGCCAACCCCCCGATTCAGGTTGTATTCAGTAATATTTTGTACATGGTGAAAAAAGTCAAGAAGAAGAAATTGAAAATTCTGTATGGAATGAAAAAGTGTGATCTCGGTTATAGTGGTGTGGAAATGATAATATTCGGATTGAAATCCTTTCCGGACGACTTCGGGTCTTTCCGGAAGACTTCGGGTCTTTCCGGACGACTTCGGGTCTTTCCGGACAACTTCGGATCTTTCCGGACGACTTCGGGTCTTTCCGGAAGACTTCGGGTATTCCCGGAAGACTTCGGGTATTTCCGATTCAGGTTGTATCCAGTAATATTTTGTACATGGTGACAAAAGTCACGAAAAAAAAATGAAAAATTCTGTATGGAATGAAAAAGTGTGATCTCACTTATAGTGGTGTGAAAACGATAATATTCGGATTGAAATCCTGTCATATCTTTATTCTGATTGAAACCCCGATTTGGGTTGATCAAATTAAATCAAAGGTATTCAATATTCCGGAAGACTTCGGGTGTTTGCGGATGACTTCAGGAATTTCCGGACGACTTCGGGTCTTTCCGGAAGACCTCGGGTCTTTCCGGAAGACTTCGGGTCTTTCCGGAAGACTTCGGGTATTTCCGGAAGACTTCGGGTGTTCGTGGGGGATTCTGGGTAATCTCTGGGGTTTTCCCGGGATTCGTGGGGGATTAGGTTAGGTTAGGTTAGGTTAGGTGGGGCATTCTGGGTAATATCTGGGGTTTTCCCAGAATTCGTGGGGGATTCTGGGTAATCTTGACACGGCGGCGGCGGCGGCGATATCTTTATATAATATATAGAGCGATA
Organism: Euura saliciscinereae; assembly: GCA_018420115.1. Lineage (NCBI taxonomy): Eukaryota > Metazoa > Arthropoda > Insecta > Hymenoptera > Tenthredinidae > Euura > Euura saliciscinereae. The sequence continues at coordinate 12,455 of JAFFZH010016089.1, forward strand.
TTATCATTATTATCATTATTGTTACAATTTCACTCATTTCGTGTTTAGGGGAATTGATCACAGGATTCCGATTCCGTTTCGATGTATATTGATGGGTGGAAAAAGAAAAAAAAAAACGAAGAAAATTTCCGGTCGAAGGGTAGAAATAGCCAATATAATATCGGACAAAGGGTATATAGGTTTAAAACCCACAATGAAGAGAAAAATCGAATAAAAGAAAAGAGAGGTAAAAAAAAAGGCTGTGTCAGCTGATCAAACGTTCTTAAGGGTCTCCTTAGGTCGTCGTTCGCGGTGTCCTTATTTCCGGAATTGAATCGATCTTTGTGTGTGCGTGTGTGTTCACTTCTTCCCTTCCCAAATACAAACAAGAAATCCACGTGTACATGGTGGTATAGTGGAAAATGCTTTGTTATATTGGCTGAGAAACCTGCCTTCTACTACCTATAGGGTTGCCCGTTTTCCCTCTCTTATACCGGTTCTCCCTTATACACTATATGTTTACACGCGTAGATTAGATAGAAACGTGTAATGGATGCTTTGGGGAACAAACGATATTACGTATCAATCCGCATTTTCTATTAAAACACAAGGAATAGAAAAAGCAATATTTTATAGATGAGAAAACAAATGTTGGATTTACAAGTGAGTTTTTAGACAAGGGTGTCCTACCTCCTTGAAAAACCTGGAAGTTCTGAAAATCTCAGGTAATTTTTTGGGTTCAATCAGAAAATTTTACTTTGACAATAGATGGAAAGTAAAAATTACCTGAAGTAACCTGGAATTCTCTGGGAATCTTAGATCCTGAGTTGAAGTAGACACCCTGTCATACGAAAAAAAAAAGAATATTCCATGTCTTTTTTATTGTGTGGTTTGCAAAATTTCAAAATTACAGGTAACTAAAAAATTAAGCCAGTTTTATTTAGATTCTCGAATCAATACCAGATGAGACTTTGAATCGTTAATAATTCAGTTTGTTTGATTTGTTATATAAAAGGGAATATCACTCTGTACCAAAGTGTAACCAATTAATACGGCAGATATCTTGAGAAAGTTTCACGAGCCACGAAGCCAGGCAGAAGGAAAGGCATACCGGGGGTAGACTGATAACTCAGAATTTATTCGCGAGGCACGTTTTCGAGTCAGGTCAGGAGGTATGAATAAGAAAATTTATGGTAGAGTGAGATTTAACGAAATTAAGTGGCTCTCTACCTACCTCTCTCGTTTTCTCATCTCTCCCTCTCTGTCTCAGTCTTCGTCGTCTCGTGGTCTCGTCCCTCGATTCTCTGTTGGTCGTCGTCGTCGGTAATAATAATATAATCGTACGCAAATTGGCTGCAATCGAGCCCAACCAGCAAATCCTCGGTTCGTGGTCGTCAGTCGCTAGCTATATACTTACTTCGCGCCAGCATTTGGGGTCAACGCATTGCCAAGGTGGCCTTCTATTTATTTATTTTTTTACGTACCCCAACCCAACCTAACCACCCACCCACCTTTTTTCCTTATCGTTAAGCTATTCAAATAAATAATTATAGCACACATATATACATATATCTTAAATGTATCAGTGACACATTGACACTGGGTAGTCAAACTACTAAAGTATCGCAAATCGCAAGGTTGCAGTTTTGTAATTCAATAGCAACGTGTGTCATTTCATTTTATACATTCCTTTTTTTATTTTTTTCTTATTCTCTTGTGTATTCTCTACATGTAAACATGGATTTATGACTGTATGATGATGTAGAGCCCGAGAGACTCTCTTGACATCGTGTTATTATGCGATGTGAAGAGATTGACGGAGAGGCTTTGTATCCCTCTTTCTCTTTCTCTCAGATAATACATGTATTGTTTCAAGGTCATTCGAACATTGACTATCTGTAAATTGACGACGACGAAGAACTTTGATCTTTGTTGAACGAGGCCACAAATTGATTCTTCGTTACATGAAAAAGCGAAACGATTGTTCACACTTTTATTCATCCGAGTTTTATATTACTTCTTTTCCTTCCGATTTGAATTCTAAAGCCAAACTGACAAGAATCGATTTTTCTATTATTAAAATCTTATTTTTTTACACCGTCATTTATCGTGGGAAAAATTAGTATTGCTATTCAAAAAGCAACCAAAAAAAAAATGTCGAGGAGTTATCCTTTCGATCTTAAGAGGTACGAGTTTGTGTCACTTTTTTTCCTGTTCTGTGATGAACTTTGACTCGGTTAATTAATTCTTCTAATTGTTCTTCCGGGTGGTTGGTTGCGCAGGCCTGAGGTCGTCTCTTTACAGTTTACACACTGAGAGCATAGTGTTTCGTAAATAAGTACGAAAATAACGATTCAAGCAGAATCGAGTACAGAATAATAACTAACATTTTAACATGGTAATGCAAAGCAGTATATATCGCGCGACTATTACTCCGTTAGATGCTTATTAGGTACATACTCCAGAGTCATTAGTGTAATTAATTGCTTCTAATTAACTTCATTGTTTTTTCGTTTAAAAAAATCCGCGAGACAAAAGTTTCAAATGTCTTTTAACATTTTTTTTTCCAAGCTATTTTATTAACTTATGTCTCAGGAATCTAGGAAATAGACAAATTTTTACAGGCAGTAGCTGAGGTTAATTTCTAAAATTTGTGCAAAAATTTGTGTGTTGTTCGTTTTTGCGATAATCTCGCGAAAAGGTGTCGCGTAGTTAGTACTCTCTTACGGCAAAGTATATAGGTACGGTTAAACTTGTATCGCACCGCAAGGTTTGTGCGCCGGTGCGTGTATCGGTGTGTGTGTGTGCGTCAACGCTTTAAGCCCCAACCACGCGGCGTAGACCCGTATAGACCCCTAATTCCCCTCTCGGCGGTCGACATAGCGGAAAGGTCATCGACACGAAACGCACCAACTCCGCCGACTGTATACTACCGATGCGATGCACGCTTCTTCCTCGACCCCCTCAACCCTCGTCCCTTCCCCCCCAACGTTTGTTTTATTTTATAAAGAGAAAAGTAGACCGCAGATCTTGATTTTTTTTTTCTTTTTCTTTCCTTTTCACTTCTTTTCCCTCAACGAAGATCCTCAACAATTGATTATAAGTGTGCGAATTTGTACTTTAAGGCAGACTCAGAAAACATTTTTTTTTTTTTTTTTTTGCAGATTTTCTTATTGCATATCAATACACATGTATATATATATTCAAATTCTTTTTGTTTTTTGCAACTATTTTTGTTTAGTTAATTTTTTTTCGTTTGTTACTGAATCAATTAGAAAGAAAATTGCGAAAAAAAAAAAAAAAAATTGTAATCATTTTGTTGAAATTTCGTTGAATGATACAAGCGATGATTTTACAATTTGATATTATATTACAATTAAGCGTCGTAAATCAGTTTTATATTCAAATTTGCCATAATTATTTATTTCGAAAAATATATAGCTAGAAAAACATATGAATTATACTAGAAATAATTTTTTTTCTTACAATAAATCGCAAGTTCACTTTCGATTACGTATAATATACTTTATTTAATCAGGACTGTGATACCACAGAAGAGAGAAAAAAAAAAAAAACTTTTCAAAATATTATACGTTTAAAATGTTATAATATTTAACCACTGGATAAAAACCATATACTCAACTTGAAATATATAATATTCATTATCTTGTATCCAATATGTATGTGTGGGTAATGAGTTTAACATAAACCGAGAATTTTTTTCCTGAATAGAAGAAAAAAATCGCTACATGATATAATTGACCGCATTATAATTGTGTTGACTCATATCTCGACTTCCGTCATATATACTTCCTTCCCTCAATTATCTATTTACTTGATTTTATTTCCACTTTAAATTCATGAATTTATGCCCCGCCGTCTCTACTATTTGAAATCGGTCAACCAAGGTTTTCCTGGTTTTCAATGTCGAGTAGTAATAGGTACTCGAGACACGATCCCCTCGCTCGCGGTATGGGCAGGTACGACGACGGATCATTATATACCAAGTATCCCGTGATATATACGAGCCACGTAATCCTAACCATGTATTTCACATATTACTCCTGGGATATCGAACGCGAGGCGATTATTATAACCCCGCGACCGTCGAGTAATACAATTATTATGAACGTAAAGAAATATTATTATCACCGGTATTATCCATACACCCGCAACAATAATCTAACTATAAACACCGCAATTTTTTTTTCTTACCTATTATACCCGGTGTCTGTCTTCTTCGGCTTTCCTTTTGTCTGTTTTCGGAGAAAAGAGGAAATCATTGTAATCAAACCGGAAAACTGAAAGTTGAGTTTTCACTGGATCTCCACGTTTTGAGATCCAGAGAATCACATCGGACTATTTTTAGTTTGACGTCTGGGTTTGTGTATGTATGTGATCAGATTTTTGTCGTGACAACGTCTCGAGCGGATTTTGACCAAATTAGGCTCAATTAACGCGGCTTTTCTTGACTTAGAACTGACAGAATTTTGGCGAAGATCGGTTCAATACTTTCCGAATTATTTGAATAACAAAATTCTAAAAAAATACAATAAAAATGACAATATTTTGATAACAGATCAACTTGATCTTGAGATGACTGATGATCTTGATGACTTGAACAAGATTTGAATGGAATTTGGTACCATATGGTTTTTTGTGGATAGCTGATCACGAACCTGAAGTCAGTTTTGCAGAATTTCAATATCCTGCCAAAAAAAACGTGAATTTGTCGTTAAATATTACCGAAAGTTCAAGCCAAACGATGAGATATTTTTTAGCACGGATACACGGGAAGTTCAAAGTCTGCGAATGAATCAGATTCTTTTCATTTTCTTTGTTTTCACGTATTGTGGTTTTCTCAGACCCGCCACGTTTAACGTGTGGTGGTTTTACACACACCTTATGCAACAGTTTCTGCAGACACGGTATAGCGGGTCTCTTTAATCCAAACAATGGATAAATATAACTCGGTTTAAGCCGCTCTAGAGAGACGCGAGGGCGTATGTATGCGTGTACAGATATATAAATGTATATTATACGGATCTGATAGATACCAAGAGCGAGTAACTTGTACTAGGTTGGAGATTCCGGTAATTATATACCAATTAGAAAGCAAGGTCGTTATAATAGACCCGTAGCACGTTTCGCGAATTTAGACGGACGTTCTTACTCGCTTGCAGTTTGCATAACGTGGATTTTAGGATATGCATCGTGTGATTATTAATTTATCGTAGAAGATTAATTATCTTGATATTCATTAGGTTTTCTTCTTTTTTTGTTGTTTCTTATTTTTTTTCCCAGTTCTGATACTAGATAGCTGTGAAATGAATCGCTGGCGAAAATGCGTATACATCATTATAATCCCTTGATTCGAATTTTTCCCGATATTCCTTTCAGTATCTTCTGATATTTTCTTTAAAATCTTCTTCAAATTTCCCAATACATATCACAGATAGTAAATAACGAGGGGTGAATCACGAGCGAAAATGTGTACACCATATCTCCTTTATCTCAATATCTCCCAATATCTCCCAATATCTCCCACGATATCTCCTGATATAATTTTCAATATATCTCAAAAAATTTCCCGATATCTCCCAATATCTTCTAATATCTCCCAATATCTCCCAACATTTCCCAATATCTCCCAACATTTCCCAATATCTCCCAACATCTCCCAATATTTCCCGATATCTCCCAATATCTCCCAATATCTCCCACGATATCTCCTGATATAATTTTCAATATATCTCCAAAAATTTCCCAATATCTCCCAATATCTCCTAATATCTCCCAATATCTCCCAACATTTCCTACTCTCTGTACACCAGATCTCCCTTGTGATTCACCCCTCGGTAAATAACAAAAAAAAGTTTGTCTCATTCTATTTGAGGCGAAATTGGAAAATCCGCAATTTTCTTTTTATTATCATTATTATTTGGGATAATTTGGAGTCAATTTTTCGATGGAATAGAGTCACCCTCTGCAACAATGAAAAATGTCATTTTTTTGCATTCAACAATTAATGAACGACTCAAATGATTCATCATTAACGTTGTAGTGGATCAAAAATCCTAATCCTATCCATCGTAAATGCAATACTAATCTTTTATCAATTGAATCTGTATAGGAGGATCAGATAAAATTTTATTGCTTCAAAATTGTACATATATACTCGATGCAATGTGTATATATGACTGAATTGAATCAAATAAACAATTTTTCAACGTCAGGAAGAAAATTCCGTCAAGTTTCATTCGGTTTATTCGGTAGTATTCGGTAATAAGTTAAATCGGTGAAAATTTTGTTGGTTACTCAGATCGCAGAGAGGCTATGATTGATTAACGAACGTTTGGAGCGAAACTCAAAGAAACAAAAAAGTAAAAAGTAGGAGTGAAGTAAAATTGAACTGAAAATTCAGTGAGCCATTAAAACAATTTTAGGTGATGCTCGCTGGTTCTCTGGTTCTCGACATTTTCTTCTCGTTATCTTACTCTCCTTGTCTAGAGGCCTTGATTTTTTTTGGCTGCACGAAGTCAATCCTTTTTATTGTTGGCTTTATATTTTATTACCACATACAGTATGCATGTTCATAAAATTCTTGAGCGAATTTTTTTTTCTCTCGTTAAGAATAGAAATTGATTAAATTATATGTATTATTTTTAACCTAATTTATTTGTTACTTTGAGAAGTTTTCACAAGTAATTTTTAACTCTTTCCTCGTTCTGGCAAATAATAAAATTGTAATTGAATTGAATTTTGCAAATATAAATATTTTAACAAATTATCTACACATGAACGTCGCGTCAGAGTAATGAAATCAAATATATAATGTACATACATGATATGTGGAGTTAATGAATTCTATAGGTAGTTTGTTGATTCTTTTATACGCTTTGTCAATTGAAGTACATACCCAAGGAACTATTGTCTTAATGCCTACTTTGCGTTCCTTCTCTCTCTCTCTCTCTCTTTCTCTTTCTCTCTTTCTGCTCGTTTCAATGCCGTAGCTGCTATTGGCAACGTTTCAACTCACACTGAAGTCTCAAGTATTATTACGCGTCGCGACAGAAGAAGTATTCACAACCTGTTACCCCAGCCGCACAACTTTTATCCGACTTTTTTTTTTTTTTTTTTATCTTACTTTAACCGTTTGTCTTGAGCTCATCAGCTGCTCATCAGGCAGAGCTAATTCTATGTTCTTTGGAGAAAAATTTCGCTTCAATACTTTTGATTATTTACAATGTGAAAAAAATTTCATTACGATGTTTCTGAGAAAAAGTAAAGTATAAAAATTCTTGATGGAATATCGTAACTAAATTCACATCGTTTATCGTTCACTTTTTTTTTTTTTTTTTGTTCTTTTATTCCTGTGCAAAATTATAAATTTTAGGCCACAGAGAGATAACTGCGCAGGCTGCGCTGCTTGACCCAGATACGAGTACTCAGAGGTTTTAAAGTACGTTTTATGCCACGCCTACGCCGTTGCATCGGTACAACTTTTTATCACTTCTCGACCGACCACGCAGGCTTCCCCGACTAGAAATTAAGTCAGGCATGCCTGTGTAACGCAAGGTTCCACATGGGCCTGATCAGGCAGTACTACTAAATACTAGAGCCTGATCAGGCCCATGTGGAACCTTGCGTTACATCAGGCTCCTATCAGGGCCTTACTCCCGCCTGCTTCGCCCCTGATTGAATTTCTAGTCGGGTCTCTCTCGCGTTTACTAATTTTATATCGCGATCGTTCAATAGCTGATTTTGTGTGATAAAGAAACTTTTTATCGATTTTCTCATCAAGATTCATTAATAAATGTCTCTATCTACGCGAAAAAAATATACTGTCTTAAGATTTTCGACATATCAAGTAATTGAATGATTGGATCAAATCTGATCCTTACGATTTTATAAATTATACAAAATTTTTATCTCGTTGTGTATCAGAATTGGCGAGAGGCCAGATTTTGTATTTAAAACAGGCACCTATAACTATTACGAAATCTAACTTTATTTTCTCTCTTTGTAATTTTATCGCGATTTTTCAGAGCACTGATCGTGAATAATTTGAATTTTCGTCGTCGCCTCGGATTCCGAATCCGTTTTTTGCAGAGTATGAAAAAAAAATAATTAGTTGAACAAATTGTGCCACTTATAAATGTTACGTCACAACCATTACACGACAGATGACCGTCCTTCGAAAACGTGTCTCATTGATCACAGAGATAGATAGTTGATGAATGTTTTTTGTTTCTTTTCGCTTACTTTCTTTTTCTGAATTTAATTATGCCGCATCGTTCGTTTGACACACGTGCCGATAAAATAACGAGAGGATTTATATAAAACGGTCACAGGGTCATCGTCGAGTCCTAATTCCAAATGCCTCGGACAAAATTGGCGCATCCCAAAGGGATGATGATTATACATTGTGGTATGGTATATCTCTATATGTGCGGGGATAACTCTACCTACTCTGTGAGCAACTAGAGGGACTCACGCGATTTCAAAAGCGCGCTAATTGGACGACAAAGGGATTTTCTTCGTTATGTCGCGCCTCTTACCCGCTTCTCTCTCTCTCTCTCTCTCTCTCTCTCTCTCTCTCTATCTTACTCTCTCTCGCTTTGCGTGGTCCGAAGGGAAAAGGAGATGAGATCTGCCGCGAGACTACTATCGCACGCGAGCCGTACTCAAGTACTGGCTAATTCTCTCTTGTAAATAATCTTTGACCGACTCAAACAACCCGACGGCTAATGAGATATATTATTCGCGAATAATGATTAGACTGTGTACAGATTTAGCCTCGACATTCGAAAAATCGTTTATATAATTAATGTTACTGAAACTTTTGTTTGTTTTTAACTCTTGAATGTGTGAATTCTTTTCAGTCGGTCAATGATGACTTTTGATTAGTGTCTCACGGACTGTAAGACAGCTAAAACTTAGCAAATTTCGCAGAATGTTAATTTGCATAACCATATAGCTAGCAATCGAGGTTCGTTATAGACTTAAAACTTGGTAAGTCTGATTCTCTGTTTAATTTCTAATTCGTAAATCGTGTTTAGATTCAGCTCATAGATTTCAACGGTTCGAGACGGTAATTCGTTAGTAACGGTATATTTCCATGGGAATCTGGCTAGACGTATGTATAACAATACCAGATAGCGAGTTCGTACTCCAAAACCCGACTCGAAGGTCGTATACCTCCCGTTGTTTGAGGTCGACGATACGTCTGGCATATTTTCGGTCGATAATCGTTTTCCACCGAGTCGGGTTGAGTCGAGTTGAGCATACCCGTGTGCCAAATCGAGTTGAAAATCGCGATCAATGATTCAACAAAGACAAAATCTCATTATTTTATTATCTCTTTCTAATCTTATTCAATTTTCTCGCGAACTTACATCTTGTAATATATTATATCTCGTCAAAATCTTTCAATTTTTCGTTGTTCATTTTTGTACCTAAAATATTATCAAGTGAGCACATCGAAAAAATATATGATAGAAAAATTTGAAATTGAATGCAATCTATTTTTATTGATACGTACATATATTTATTGAATAACAAAAACGTTTTGGTAACATAAATCCAAGTGTGGATCTCTCCGAAGATATTTTGTTAACCTGATAAATTGGTATACGTTTTATTTTGACCTACATAGACAAGAAAATATGTATTAGAATATAGGAGGTCAGGAACAAATAAAAAATTAAATATATTTTGTTGATTTGATTTGTTACCGACAACGGTGTACTGCAATCGCGTTTTGACGTTGCCTAATTCCCCAAAGATTGATGGACAAGGAGTGATTCCGCGGTCACTTAAGTGGAGTACCTACAGTCGATCGTAGATAAACTCTTGGGGGGACGAAAAAAAAAGCAAGATAGTAAGAAGAAAAAGAAAATGTGTCAAGTAATACTTCTCTAACGAAGTATACAGGGTGTCCCTTGGGACGGGGATGGACGTGATCGAACGCTTTTCCATTTTACGACATCCTCGCCTATAACATCGAAAATCAGAGTCTTGTGTCGAATAATCAATTTGCCAAACGCTGCTTTATTTATTGTCGAAATAAAAAAATTCAACATCCGTCATAATTTTATAGCTGATATTTTCAAAGAAAGTTTTTTTATCGGATATTTTGATTCTCAAATTGTCACGAGAATTAAGTGTCTGAGTAAAAATTAAACTATAGGTTCGATAAAATAGTCAAATTTTCCCAACTGTTGGAAAAAACAACCCAGCAATAAATTTAATAAAAAAAAAAGCTAATCTAATTTCGAGTTTGAAAAAACTTGTAACGAATCGATTTCAACAGTTTTTACGACGGTTGTTTTATCTTCCTTATTTCTTAATCACGTGGAATGATTTTTCCTCATTTTCTTATTGCGTCGTCGGAAAAGAAGAAATTCTCGGAATAAATGTGTCGCGGTGGGTTCTGGGCAGAGATAAGGTCTGATCAGGTCGGTCCTCGTCCTACTCTTCCTCCTCCTCATCCTCCCAGCCGTGATATTAGAATCGATCGAGTTTCACACGCACACGCGTAACATTGGCCATGTTCCAATTTCGAAAGACCAAGGTAGGTAGAGGTTCACCGTATAACGTTTGGGCTAAACTCGTGTCCGTTATTACAAACTCGTGGGGGATACACTATATCAGTGATACAGAGACACACAGCACGGCTCGGATAACCCCGACGGCGTGGCGTGCTTTCGTCGTCGTCGTCGTCATAGCCTTGTGCGTTTCTCTTTTTTGTAAACGAGACCTCGATCCACCCTCTATACTTATATTTTTATAGTCGTTCATATAGCCAATCGATTCTCTATTTTAGGGACATAAATTCATCTCGGATAAAACGGATTGTGGTGGAGTTGAACCGCAGCAAATGACGCGATTCTGAACCCTTCATTTGCTTACTATTATTGCATCGATGAAATTCGGTTAATTTTCTGTTATTTGAATGATTAATTATTATTTCTTATATAAAAATATGAATAAAAATGGTTTAATGATATTCATTATAATAATAATTTTTGACAAACTTGAGCCGAAGCTAGCAGCCAGACATTTCAAGATTTTCCTGAATTCATGCTCATAATTTGTATAAAAATATTCGCTTTCCTTAATATTTTCCAGTTTTAGGTAATTCGTGTGTTTTTTCTCAACTGATTTCGGATTATGTGAGTCAATTTTTGTGAAAATGTTTTATTAAAGATGTTCCGACCGAAATTTATTGGCCGATTATCTTCAAGTCTGTAAAAAAATCACAATACATCGATTAGAACATTAATTAATCCATCAAATCTAATTCGAAATTTTTAAATTTAAATACATAACGTCTTATATATATATCTCGTTGTGATTGAAAAATTGCATTATTTTAACCCAGATTCAATTCACTTTAATAATCAAATCTATGTTCTATAATTCGAATATTTTATTAAGTATCATTGGGTTAAATATTTAAGCACATAAAATCTTGTATATAGTTTTAATTTGGATTCATTTTTAACCCAGATTTAACTAACTTTTGTGTGGTCTTTGTTTTTGTTTTTTTGGAGTTTTAAAATTTCAATTATTATACAATAAATTATTTCCACGAAAATTGATTCATACTCAAGAAATTTCACCTCAAACTGTGATCAAATGTAGCAACAATAATAATAATAATAATAATAATAATAATAATAAAAATAATGACATTTGGAATATTGAGATGCGATTATTGTCGTCAATTTTTTCATCTTCAATTTTAGGACGGATCCGGTTTACTTTGTTCGTCGTAGGTATACGTATAACAAATTCAGTGACAGCGTTGGTTTGTATCAAATTGCGATTTCTAATCTAAGTACCGAAATTCAGTTTCTGTCAACAACGGTAGAGGAAATGGATTGCCTCAATTCGCGTTGTATTGAAACTATTTCAACACTATGTTCGGAATTCGTATTAATCCTGGTCCGTAACTTTTTTACCACGTTGTCTCAACTATCTCTGTAGCTATTTATCTCTCTTTCTCTGTCCCTCTCTCTCTCTCTCTCTCTCTCTCTCTCTCTCTCTCTGTGCGTGTGTGTGAATATGTATGGATATCTCTTTCCATTGGCCACTATGGATCAGAACTGTATGCGTGTAGACCGCGCGTTGTAGTACGGACTCCGATATTTCATTCGGATCAACCGCAGAACCCATCCATCGTCATTTACCAATCTTCTATTGGATCGGAACGCGGATTTTCGCCAAGATCACTTCGATCAATATTGAACTGTACATTTGTGAGGATGACAAATTGACAATTTTAGCATAGATCACAACGTAATTAGCATAAAGTATTGATATTTAAAATTTAATCGAGCTAACTAAAACCATTTAGGATGTCCAATGGGGGCAAAAAAAAAAAAAACAATTGTATTTTTCCGTGGCCAAATGAAAAAAGAAGTAGAAAATAATGATATTGTACGGATCTACCCTAAATGATTTGAATATTGCAATTTCTTTTTTTTTTATGATAAAAACCTGAAAATTCGACAATAATCGGGGCCTTCGAAATTGAATATCGTCAAAGATGTTGAAAAAAAAAAAGAATAAAGAGGACTGTAAAATTTTTATACAATTAACAATTATTTAAATTGATATAATATATATATCATATATATGTATATTTTTTTTTTGCACCAAGTTGATGAAATATAGGGTAGAAAAAATCTCTTTTGGCTTATCGTTTAGTTTTGTTGACCGTGACCCTGTTGATTCTGTAGAATGAAATTAATCATATGTATGTATAATACCTTCATGTGATACATTGAGATATATTAACAGTCGTGTTTAAGTAGACAGCTATAACAGGCTTCACAGCCTGAGGTGATAATTACAGCAACTTGCGTCAATTATAACGGATATAATACATGATTATTCCGGGGTAATAAATTAACCGGTTCATAACGTCACACGCGTTGTTTATAATATGTTTGATTTAATTTTACTTTACTTTACTTTGCTGTACTCTTTTTTTTTCTTTATCAAACTAATTCTTCATTTCAACCTCGTTACATCTTAATCACAACTAATATCGTCGTTTGACATATGTACGTACATACCCGTAGAAGGCATTGCCTAATTATTTTTTGAGTACACCTATTAAATCGTGTTCATACAACGCTGTAGTATTTTTTTCTTTCCCGCGGCTCTGCGTTCAGTCAGCCGTGGTAATATAATTCAATATTTTCTAAAACTTTGAATATTCATGGTACCAAATACCAAAAATCATGTAACAGGTCTGTGGATTGGTTGTCAATCAATCCCATCGAGATGAGATTGAATTTCGTTACGTAATAATCATTTTTTGGTCACGTTTACAGCCACGAGGTAATTGATACGCGCTCTTTAATTGACTCACGATTCCATAATTTTGAAGGATAATTAACACCGCGCCACGTGACGTGGACAGTTTACTTCTCATATTTTCCGTATTTTTCTTTTTCTATTTCTTCTTTAATTATTTTTATTCTTCCTAAATATGACATAGCGTGGCACGGCTCTCGCTTTACTGGCTAGCGGCTACTTGGTTATAAGACACTCTATATTTAGAAGACCACACTTCCAACGAGTCTGCAGCATAGCTGCTTGTCTCCTGTAGATAAACGAAAAAAAGAGAAAGAAAAACGAAAGCTGTACAAGTTAAGAGTCACAGTGTACAGTTTGTTTCGATCTAACGGTTTCAATCTCGAGGACAAATGAAAATAAGAATTTGATATAGAAGATGAAAAAAAAAAACACTGATAAAGTATAATACGAGGGTAGAACTGTAACTCTTAGAAAATTACTATTTTTTCTGTAGCAAAGTCGAATTTATAACGAGGCAATGAGATTCTTAATTTTATTTTTATAACACCTGCGTGGAAAGCCCCTTTTCAGATGAGTGAAAAAAAAGTAATATTTATTCACTATCGCGCAGGCGCACATCGTGCATTATCATCATTCTTTCACTAACAGGCATGCGCACTTCAAGCAATCTACGTTTCTACAATATACTATTTAAGAAATATATGAAATTGTGGGTGTAATTTTCACCAATTTTGAATTGTTTGAACAAATTTATCCTATTTGTAAATTTATTTCACTAAAATGTGATGTAAATTTTATTTGATTATGCATTCTTGAAAAATTTAGAGCATTTAACATTTTTTAACAGTGTTGTATAAGGCGAGTGCGGAAAGTAGATAATTTACGATCTGCGCATGTGCAAACTATTTTTTGTCTCTACCTTTTTTCCACGTACTATATTAATATATTTTCCGAAGTATGTTTCCTCAACGCAAAAACATAAAACACTGCACTCAAATGTCAGACTCTGTGCCTTCGTGCGAAAGTTTCTACTATAATCTTATAATAATAATTGGTACGGTATCTTGAGACAGTGTACTGAACGAGTGCTCGTTAGTCTGCAATTTTTTTAGACCTTTTTTCATCATCCTTCTTTTTTTCTGTTTTTTCTTTTTTTTTATGAGTATGGTTGACATTTTTTTTCTGCGGTCATCATATTCGATTTTTTGTTTCCTTTTTTTTTATTATGGTACATAAAAGAGAGCGTCGTAGCGCAATGTACCTACTTTACGCACTGTAATCACTAAGCCGGCGACGTAACGCGTGCAAATTGCAATCACGCGCTAGACTCACTCAATTATGTCGTTTGACATCGGTGTGTGTGTGATCGAGCTACTAGCTATCGAGCAACGAAGCTACCTGCAGCGACGGATGAAAAAGGTTTCAATAAACGTCAATTTTAAAACCCAAATGAACCAGGTAAATTTGACTTGTATACCTGACTAAAGGAAACAGGATCTTCGCAGGTAGTTTAAGTAAGCTCGGGTCGTGATTCCCTTTTTTCTTTTTTCTTTTTTCTTTTTAACACAGATATTTTGAGTCTTTTTATTTCCTAATCTCTTCTCGCTCTGGAAGAAACCTTGAGCGAATTGGCCTCAAGGCTGTACATACAAACACAGTGAACTCGAAGAAGTGAAAAAAGAGAGTGAGATTGGAGAGAAAAACAAAAATTCGCACGTTTATCAGTTGAATATCTGGCAAAAAGACAAGATGGGAGAAGAAGAAGGAAGTAATGGCTTGTTTTGTGCTAAGTTTATATTTCCTTATGCTTTTCTTTTGAATTGCTCACTTTAGAGAAAGAAATTATGAGACTATGGCAGACGTTTGCGGTTCTGGTGTAAATTATATATAATCTGCGAAACTGTTTCTTGATGGGATGTCTTTTTTTGTATTCTTATATTTAGAGTAAATTTTAATTATATCTCACTCATAGGTATTATTACTTTCATTGATTTTTTTTTCATTTTCCTAATTATCTTTTGTCTCGTTATTTTACAGATATTGTCACTGCTGCAGCAGCACTAATTAAGAACGAGTTATTGTTCAAGTGAATCTAGAATATAAGAATTATAATAGATATTGGATGAAAATTATTATATTTTACTAATTAGTAGAATTGCAACATCTGCTTCAATGCGACAGCAGAATTCACGGAACTAGAACCACTTGCGGTAATCAGATAACTAGTTCGACAAAGTTTGACGACGACAATATTTTAATAATGATTTTTTTTTCCTTTTTTTTATTCCAATTTTTTTTTTCTCTCTAATCGTATAATTCAAATTACCTACCATATGATAGCGGAATATAAACTGTGTCAAGGTTCGTTCGTTGGAGCGTCGCCGATGATCCAGAGGCGATATTTAAATGAAATTATAACTCGTGGTGTCATCCGCCCGTTGAATGAGAATGTAGCTGTATATAATTTTGTGGCCAACATGAGGCCAGAGATTTATAATCATGTACCAACGCCAATTGAACAAGGTGTTATATTTGTCACATATTGTTTGTGTTCTCTGATTTGTTATTTGATATTGTTATGAAAACGATTTTTTATATCGATATCGAGTACGGCTTTATTATTATTTTCTTTACTCTCTGTTTTTTTTTTTTTGTTTTTACCCACCCTACCAACGACGGAAATATGTACATGATATAAACGATACGAATTCGCATCGCATTCGCGAACAGGTTTTGCACTGTGTTTGAACGCCGGGGGGAATACAAATGGGTTTTAATAAGCTCGAAGCTCGAGGGGAATGGGAGCAGGGGCAGGCGGGGGTTCCGACGAACTCGACCCGTGCAGACCGTCTGTCCGTCGTTCGTCACGGTGTATTTCGTTTTCATTATTTAATACATATACATAGCTATAAATGCCGTTATATCCGATAGGTATACGAGTTTCGGAAGATTAAAACTTCCCACCACAGAGGGAGAAATGAATATAGGAGGAAAAATCAAATTGCCCGATGATATGGATATGGATATGGATATCGATATGGGACGACGCCCGATACATCCGGAATCTCTACGATTTTATATTCCTTCATTCATTGTGTTACTAATGGCTCTCGTGCGTAATTTTATTAATCGATCCTTCTTTTTTTTAAGTACTGTTCTTCGCTCGTATTGTTATATCGAGCTAAGGATTAAATGGACACATCCTGTGCAAGAAATACATTTTTTCTTTTGATATATGAATTGAGGTGCTTTTTTTAGATGTCTAATTTGGTGGAAAAACTGGAATAATGATAAGAAAACGGGGTAAAAAAAAAATTCGAAATGATCGAACGTTTGAAAAGTTTTAGGAACCGTATTGAAGAAATTGGAACGAAACTTGTATATCGAAGTATGATTTAGAAAATTTAGAAAAATTCATACAAACGACGAAAAGAAGAAAAAAAGTTAACCAAAATTGTATTGTTTGCGATATAGATTTCTTGCAGTCACAGATTATACCAAAATAATGGTTATATTATAGAACTTTTGCGGTAATAACCATGAAGTGAAACTAATATCTAATAATTAATCCAAACTACCGAGAACTTTGTTAGCCACTGCACGCGGGAATCTATGTGATTAAAATTTCTGATGTCGGTTTATTACTGGCTCAAAGTTTCCTCTATATTATATTTCATACCATCATGAATGTTATAAATGAACACACAAAGCCTTACAGAATTTATAATCAATCAACTCTTCTTTAATCAGTCTATCAATTTGTTTCTGTTTCAGGTAAGTTAACGAGATGCTTCTTCTTCTCTTCACCGAAATTCCTGCAACGAAAAAAAAAATCAAGGTATTCGATTTCGAAAAAATGCTTGTAGGTTTTTTTTTTTTGTATCTGAAGGAAAAGTACTCTGGCTCCTGTTGGGGAGGGTCGACGAACTTGTGACGAATTAGTGATTTTTTCTTTCAGTTTTTATTTTCTAGTGTTAAAAAATAAATAAGAGAGAAAAATAACGAAACGCTAGTTTAGGTATCGTCACAAGACTTTGGAACCCAGACAATCGGGTCGACTTTGGCTTTTTGGCTCTCTCTCGGCCTTAAGTATAGGTTACTGGCAACCCCTCTGAATAATTCCAATTCGTCCCTACTCTTCGAGGCTGCGTGCCATCGCACGCACGTGCGCCTAATGTATTACTCGACTTTGCTACTAAGTCCTGAACGCTCGATGTGGAGGAATAAGGAAACTCGAGTTTCCCTCATCGTCGACGGGACGAACGACGCTATCATTCGAACCGCAGATCTGATCTAAGAGGCTTAACGAGTTTCGGAAATTCGATACCACTTCCGATTGGAACCTTCTATATCTTTACTTATTTCCTCCACCATTTTTCGCAACTTGATCAAACGAAAGGGGAAGATTGATTGATTGTAATTTAATTTGATTCAATTATTAGAGAGTGAATTGAAATTAACAATGATCGACGGTCAAATCGGGGGTAGATTTTTTAGCAAAATTTCGCTTGTAGGTGGTGTAACGGTGAAATGGACCAAACGCGTGAAGGTAACTGCTTGGTAAATATCGAAGAAAGAGCTCGTCAGGCGATGTAACGTCCGCGAAGAGGCCAAGAAGACACGGCTCTGTATAATTCGGAATCCTTGGCCATTCGCCAATGGGTAGCATCCGTTCCACAAATACAGTTGAATTTATCACCTATATATCTGCATTGAATATAACGGTTGTTAAGAAATTTAACGAAACAAAGAAGAGAGAAGATTCCAAGTATTTTTTTTTTTTTTTTTTTTTTTTTATATTTCTGGCGGTTTTGTCCATTTTTTTTTTTTTTTGCATTCAGAGTTTTTGCACTAGCCAATATATAAATTGTTACATCGATCCGGTTTTATCGATAGTTGCGAGTCTAGGAAGAGAAAAAGAATCGCATAAATTTTGATTTTTTAAATAATCGATAATTTGTCGAAATGTTTTATCAACGAAGACTTCAGGAGATTTAAAATCGTCGAGTTAATATATCGCAAATTTGAGATGTCAGGATTGAAGAGGGAAAAAAAAACACCAATTTTCTGCATATTTCAACTGTTTTGATGAACGAAAAAAAATGCCTTTTCACAAATTTTGTTTTGTTTTGTTTCGTCATTTTTTACTATTTTTTTTTCGTATATGGTAGCAAAAAATGGGAAAAGAATCTCAACAGATAAGAAACAGCTGATATAAAATGTTAAAATATCTCGAGACAAGAAGAAATAAAATTTCACTCTGCAAGGAATTATTGTGAATTGAATTCCTACGAGAAATGCAGATCGAGGAAACATCAGAGGTCAACGGGATATCGTTATGAAATCTTCAGAGTTCAGAAACAGAAGCAATTTTCTCTAAACTCCTGTGATTCTCGGTTTCATAGAATTGCAAATATTCAATTGAGAACCTTAAGAAATTCTCAATAAATCTCGGGCAAAAATCATTGGGAATTTTATTCGACGCGTTTATGAATAATTGTTGAAATTTGAAATCAAATTTACTGTCTATAAGGCTGCAATTTAATTAAGAAAAAGGTAAACTCAAAATCAGCTTTGATCGAGTTTAAAAAAAAAAACATTGCGAATTTCCCAATTCAGAAAATCGCTCTGAGTCTTTAGAAATGCGCAATTCAACGATTTCCAAACTGAGCTAATCATTAAATAGTCATCCGGTCCTTATCTCATCTGACATTATACGAGATGACACGTGTGGCTTTTTAGTTTTTACTTTTTTTTTTTACACTGTGACAATTTTAACGTGATAAAATTGTCGCTGTTGGCTTCACTTGAAACCCCGGAACGCTATTATAACTATCCGACCATTCGTATATGTGTCTACTGCACATGCCGCGTGTGCGATTCTTGGTAACGATCTGCTGCAGCCTTCCGCAAGTTTGAATCGTCGAGTCTCATAGCGGTCGGGGCTGCCTATAGGCAGCGTACAATATACGCGTATAGCAAAGCCGCTACTGATGTCAAGGCCGAATAAATTTCCTCGCATGTGTCGAGTATGTTGATGTCGACGTGGATGTGAATGTATTAACATGTGTGAATGAGCTCGCGCCTCCTTCGCCAATCGCGATCATCTGACTCGTGGAACAAGTCAAATGACAGCGTTTCATCATCATCTCTCTCTCTCTCTCTCTCTCTCTCTTTTATCTACTACGTCCGTAACTATGATATTGTATATCGTTTGAGAGATATCTACACCAAAGTGAAAGCTCAGGATATACAGGGCGATCCAGAATTCGTGACGAATCGTTCAAAGAGTAATTCCTGGTCGAAAATGGGATCGAAACGAGTCGAAAGTTCCTTAGAAATTTTTAATTTCAATTTTTTTTTTTTAAATTCAATGGTGAAACTGACGTTCCCAATTTTACAGAAATTGGAGAAAAAAGTTCGGTCTAAGTACATATTGAAAAAAAAGGGAAAATTGAAAAATGGTTCTTCGAGAAAAAATGGCTGAGGAACTTTTGATTCTATTTTCGACCAGGAATGACCCTGTGAAACATTCGTCAAGAATTCTGAATCACTCTGTATACTACAACTTTTGACTGACAAATGATCGAGTCGTCCATGAGTTATGAGAGTCGCGTCGGTACGGATAGACTCCGATCTAACGAGGTTACGTGTAACACGTGGCTCGAAAATCAAAACCAGGCGTCTTATTGTCTCTTACATATACAGTTGCTTGTAACGACAGACTTATCTACATCCTGCACTTCATCGGATGGGCTGAACATTTTTCTTTTTCTTTTGTTTACTTTAGTAAATAACCAAATAAAAGCATGTAATCGAAATTTTGGTCAAAATATTTGGCAACTCGACTCTTCTTATTACTTCAGATGAAAATTTTTCTTTTCTTTTACCTCTGTGATTTATTGCTGATTTCTCGCTACAAGCTCTTTAGTTACATTTATTTTATAATTTCACAATTTTCTTTTATCTTGTTCTCTTCGTATTCTTTATTTTACTAGATATCTCGGAATAATATAACTTCGAAGTTATAGTATAACCTATACTATATATATATGGAAAGAAGTTTTTTGAGTTTAAGATGTTGATACATGTGATCGAACGGTTTATTGTTTCATATATATAAATTTGTAAACATTTTGTAATTATAATTTTAACGAATGTGAAAAAAAGTTGGCCTCCATTATTCCAAGCTACATATTATTCTATAGTCATAATACATATAATGAAATACCATGTATAAAATTTCAATGTGAAATCTCAAATTGAAGAGAATTTTGAAAATTGCTGTTGATTGATATTAGCGTCAAAAGGTTCGAATAGGCAGAGGGATATGAACCAATGCAACTATAATGTCTGACAAATCCATTTATGGAAGTTAACGAAGACAAAAAAAAAATGAAAAAAAAAACACGATGGAAACTTTGTGAACCAGAAATATGTCGGTGGTAGAAAATTCCGTGGATATTATCGGGGTAAAATCAGCTCCCTGGAATTCAGCCAGAGTTTTAAGCTAAACCCCAGAGTGAATCCAATATAAACATCGCTGTAGTGTTTTAGCGTGTGATTATCAGAAGACTCGCTGTATTTACTCGAACTACGACAGTACGAATATTACGAAGAAGAAGAAAAATAAGAAGTATCGAATTCTGAATGTAGCTCATAAATTGAAGATTCTGACATTCAGGGCCTGGATCCAAAAATGTTCTATATACTCTATATAGTAGTGTCTTGATAGTTTCCTCTTTATATTTTTTTGTTTCTTCATTCATCAGTTGAATTATGATTGTTTAATGCCAAAACAATTTTTTTTTTAATTCAAACAATTTATTCCGCCAAGACTTTCCCAATCGTCGATACATCATGTATGTGATAGATATGATAAATCAAAAAAACAAAAGTAGATGGGAGAAAATTTATGTGACAACAGTAGTAAAATCGAGACAACTTTTTCTTTTTCTTGTGTCTATGCGATAAATCGCTGTGATGAGTTTTTGGAGAAACTATTCAACGAAATAGTCGAAAATGTGGAAGATTCTTGGAAAAAAAATTACTTTTTCTAACCTTTTGCGGTTAAACGTGGTTTTTTTTTTCTCTTCTATGAAAAATGTAATATAAAATGCATTTTTGATTAAATTCTTGAATATTTATTGAATTGAAAATTGTGAAAAGATATTTGCAAAAATGGCTACGTAGGTACGCTGAAAGTTGAGAGAGGGGTTAGAATCGTTGAAAGTTTGCTTTTGCTTCATTGTGATTGAAGTATTATTCTCGATTGAAGTTTCTCAACTCGTTTAAGAAATTTCTTCAAACCCCTTGTAGCGATTAATTACGTGAAATCACGTTTGATCGCGACGTTGTTTGAAAATAATAATCGACCAACTAATTAATTTCAGTAAATTCCGAATCAGCTGTCGATGAATCTTGATCAATAGTAAAGAATCGCTTTGTTAATGTAATCGACTGTTTTTCTCCGTCGATCATTATACAATTTTTCCAAACCTTTATTTCCTCTTCTTTTTCCGGATCCTGTTTATATCCCGCATGATTTATCGAGTCAATGTTTTACCGAAGGGGGTTGTTTGCGGTGTTCGAGAAATCGCGAGTGTCTCATATAAGGGTAGAAAACTCCGGTGATGTAAGCACGAAGAAAAGACCTTAAGATGTTAGCAGCTAGAACGAGTGAAGGATGCCGTGGGCACTGTCTCCGAGGCGCCCGCCCGTCGCTAATGGAATCGTGTAGAGTATATTTTTGTTACCCACCAATCGATAGTTTTGTAAGAAAAATCTTGCCAACTTTTTAGTGAATAAAATATATCGGCTAGATCGGGAATTTTTTATTTTTTAAACAAATTCGAAAAATCGTAATCTAACTGATTGTGAATAATCGTTCACAAAACCGTGCAACGAGGCTACAATTAATTTCTCTATGGTATTGTTTGAATTCTTCTACACGTAAATTATCCACGTTAAAAGACAAGTTCTTACGAGTTGATTATAAATTCAATTAAGACAAAAGCAACCAGCGTATTACAAACCGTAAAATTTACCCTATTCATTCATACCGAATTGGGTTACGTAAATCAAAGAATAATTTTCTCCAACCCGACACGTGTATGTCTCTAAAATTATAATAAGCAAAAAAACTTACATATGTCTCGGATTAAAATTGATTATTTTTATCAATCCTTTTTTTTCAATCATCGTCCTTCCTTGTTCGTTAAAAAAAAAAAATTGAAAAACTAGAATGTTGAGGTAGTACCTCAATTTGAGGATTACAACTGCATCGTTCAATCATCCGTATGTAAATCAAAATTGATTGTTTAACGAGATTACATTATATAATCGATTTTTCATTAATAATCCTATTATCGGATGCCTGTTTTTTTTTTTCTGTTTTTGATCTTATTAATTTATAACGAATTAAGGGGTTTTGTGAAAAATAATTTATCGAACGTTGAAATTATTTTTTGCCATTTTTCCCTATACTTTCCGGTCAATGATTTTATCCGAGGGGTGAATCACGAGCGAAAATGTGTACACCATATCTCCTTTATCTCAGTATCTCCCAATATCTCCCAATACCTCCCACGATATCTCCTGATATAATTTTCAATATATCTCAAAAAATTTCCCGATATCTCCCAATATCTCCCAACATTTCCCAATATCTCCCAATATTTCCCGATATCTCCCAATATCTCCCAATATCTCCCACGATATCTCCTGATATAATTTTCAATATATCTCCAAAAATTTCCCAATATCTCCCAATATCTCCTAATATCTCCCAACATTTCCTACTCTCTGTACACCAGATCTCCCTCGTGATTCACCCCTCGATTTTATCCCCCTGAAAAAAATTTATTATCGAATTATATTCGCCCTAGGAAATAAGAGACGATAATATTTCCTCATTTATACAGTTTTTATATATATATAAGAACATTGTACAATAAGAATTTATTAATACTTTTTATTTTTTGACTTTTCTTATCACGGACAAAATTTACGATTTTCTTTTGTTGAAAGTATTTAACCATCCAGTTTGCGAAAAAGAAGAATCAGAGAGATAGGAGAGGTAAAAAAAATAAAATAAAAAATAGTTTGAGAGACAAGAATATATATATAGAGATAAAAATGATGATAGAAAAAAGCTGGAGATTCGCGCTCAGCGTAAGAGTTGCGAAACTCACGGTGATCCCAATGAGCAAGGAACCAGGTGAAAGCGACCCACTTACGGAACAAGTAATTACGAGCCTTGAACCACGCCATCGGCGTACCGCGCAACCAAGTTGTCTCGAATGTTCGTTCGCCGAAGACAGATACCCAACCACCACCTCCTCCGACTGCTCGTGCCCGTGCCCATGCCCATGCCCATGCCCATGCCCGGGCCTTTCTCAGTGAACGGACATGGAACCGTTAGGCGTTCGAGAGTATCCTCTTGAGAATTCATCGGAACGTCTTACAGTTACCTCAGCTGATTCACTTCTCGCTTAACGGAGTTTTCAAAGGCAATCTTCGGCCCCTCTTCGCAATTTCCTCAAACTGACACGATTCGAGGATAGAAAAAAAAAAATTGACGAATACAATTAAACTTGTCGAAAACAGTAGAGAAAAGCAGAGTTGGCGCATGCGCACTTCGTAAATGATCTAGTTTCCGCACTAGGGATTTTCTCCTCGAAACTCAGTCGCTAAGTGGCGCCACTATATCAAGTTACATTATTTCCCAACATCTGGTTGGTGGGTCGAACATTTTTTTCAACTCTGAGATATGATTCGTTTACTTCTCGGAACACCAAAATTTACGTGACTATATATAAAGGCGATATACGAAGTCTGAAGGTTTTAGCACTAGAAATCATGGAAATCAGAGCTGAAAATCAATGGCGTTGTTGAAGAATCGAAACAACAGCAGGTTTCCAACAGCCGAATGAAATTCTCCTTTCGACGAATTCAGGGTCAGAGTTTGCAAAGTGCCCGAGAGGAGGAGGAAAACAGAATATACCTACTGACGCTTTGAATTAATTGTGTCAATTGGCCAGTTTAAATTGTGTAAATGAGAATTGTTGCTTCTTTTTTCTTCGTCATGTTATTCCAAGCTTTAATAACGACAAGCTTTTACTGTGCAGCGAGTTAAAGTATCGATTCGCCAGTTTAACCACCGTACATATTTCGCTAAAGCGAGTCGTTCTCTTTAATGCAATGGTTGACGATATACAATTACACGTTGTTACTAGTCTCCCTGTCTCTCTTTCTCTCCAGGTGCTTTTCGAGTATTTACCGAAAAGCTCTCGTTACAGTGGCTGGAGGTGTTTTTCCTACGTGCTGGTTCACTGTTAGACGCGTAGTATCAACCTTCGCCTCCTACGGCTTCTATGCTATGTTCGAGAGGTGCGGGGTTATTTTTCTTTCTCCAGAACGTATAACTTCAAACCATAGTTGCTGAGGCGGAAAATGAAAATGGAAAAGGTAAAAATTGAATAAACCCTCACCGAGACTCTCAGAGCACGTGCAAATATATTAAGAGAATGTGAAGCAGGGATTAACGCTGATCCTTCTTCTTATTATTATGTCTTTGTTGCTGCATTTTTAGAGATGACGAAACTGGAAAATTTCTGAATCGTTTCAAATCAACAAACGATAGCTCAGATTCGAGTTGAATAATTTATTAATCCAAGCAGCAGGTATACCGCATTGTTTTCATCCGTACGGTATTTTCCGGTTGTGATAATTGATGAATTCGTTGTATCTTGTGCTGCTCAGTTCACGTTTTGCACTCTACCGAAGTGTAATCTGTAATATTGTATTTCGAGATACGGTTGTTTGTCCGTTTTCTTTAAATTCTTCATAATAATGAAAAGGAGGCGAAGATAGATGAGGGATTTATTCTAGGAATTCGAGGCAATCTACTTCTAGCAGATTTACGATCATTTTGCAGGAATATAACGCCTTTCTCAGGCGCTCTTTCCTTTTCTCTCTTTTCTCTTTGTTACTTTTTACGACTGTTGTATAAAAGCGGATACCGTATACAGTACACCGTATACCATACCGTCTTTAGAAAGAGCCCTTTGCGTAGTAGTGTTGAAAAATTCATTCTTCAAATTCCGGAAAAGAAATGAGAGTATGAGATACAAATCTTGTACATATAGAAACCCAAAAATTATTATATTCTATTCCCACGGGTAGCCTGCAGGAGATTCATTTTACACAAACTTAAAAATCCTGAGGCAATAATATTTGAAGAAAAATTTCCCAAATTTTTTTTTTTTTTTCTTTTCGTTGAGATATTATCGAAGTCAAATTGAAATCGATAATCGCATCGAACGTCGTAACTTTTGATCCAACTTAACTTGTTAAACGAAGTTGTAGGAGCCGCGCGTTGAAGTCAAGGTATGTGTGTGTGTGTACATACCGGGTTGGCTCGAGGGGGAATTCCTGACCTCGCGACGTCAGTATGTTCCGGAAGTTGAACTCTAGGGTTGGTCGGTAGCCTGGTTCGTTGGGCGGCAAGGGCGACGAGGGTGGCACAGGGGGTGCTGCATTGATCGGGAGGGCCGCACGGGAGCCACACCGTTGGCAACACGGAATCAGGGGGTTTCTCTCCTCTCTCTCTCTCTCTCCCTCTCCCTCTTCTTTGTTTACACGTACACTCCACACGCACCAACAAGTGTACACAATAATACCGACTCTCACAAAACAACCATGTATTCTATTCCCACCTGTGTAACGCGCGTAATGCACAACTATACGTAAAACTTTTCACAGTGTGAGGGTGTAATCGAATTTGTTTTACAACAAAAAAAAAAGAAAAAAAAAAGAGATTGCAAAATCCTGAACTCTGGTGATTAATCAATCGGAAATACTATAGAGAAAGGATTGTAGAAAAGTTGATTGATGATAAGGTGGAACGAACCTTTATTGGACTCAATCTTACCCCTTTATCGTATTTGCTGTGGATTCTCTGTGTACCTACCTTGCGACTGAATTTCAATCGGATCGGATATCTATCTACCTGTCACAGGTGCGAGTAAACGAGTGTTTCGCTATTCGGATTGGCTTGGCCTCGAGGGCAATCTATCCCCCTTTGAAAAACATAAATCTGGCTTAACAGGATGAACCAGGGTGAGAGTAGGAGTGAGAGTGGCTTCGAGTTTTCGGGTTGACGTAAAATACTTGAATTTTTCGTTTTTTTTTTTTTTTTTTTATTGCGATAGGGAGGGGGCGGTTTTAGGTCCAGGGGTTGAGAACCTTGAGGAATTCACACTTTTTTTCTTTTGCTAGTTTCATTTCATTTGATTTGAATTCTTTTTTTTTCCTTTTTTTGTTATTTTAATCAAATGAACCCATTATTCGCAGTTTGTGCTTCGAGTGGCTAATAATCAACATGCTACGGTATTTATAGTTGCCTGTCGGTGGCCCCATTAACAGTGTCATTCTCTCTCTCTTTATTCTCCTCGTTATTTTATTTTCTATCTTTTTTCCCGTAACCATCGCCAAAACACGTTATCGTGTGTTTCATACAGAATGTCGAAAGAGATTTTTCATTTATATTGATCGCTTGTTCGTTCTGGTATGCCGCGGCGGTAACCCTTCTTTTGGGATGTACAGGAATTGCGGGAAGGGACTACTGTCCACAAAAGTGTCAGAATACCAACGTAAAATGAAAAATAAGTCGTATGAAATTGATACGTTCATCGATCGTTGAATACTTGTATAAAGTGGTTTTTTTTTTTTCGGAAACGAAATAACGTACCCAGAAAAATCAAAACGTATGAATCATAGATGAACCGAAATAACATTTTCATAAAAATTCGGACTCGAATTAATTTTTTTTATTCTTCTTCCTTTCCGTTTCGTGAGAGGTAAGATCGTCTCTCCGCGGGCACGTGATATAATTCGAGAGATTCAGGGGGATGAGGGAAGCGGATTGCGATTATTCGGTATAATGTATATTGACATTATTCGCGAGAGTTAGTAATTTGCGTTGAAAGATCAAGTTTGTACGGTGGGATACGTGGAGTGTTAAGACGCAGCGTATAATATACGTGGGCGATTCGTGTGGGTGGTTGCGAGGAAACGCTACAGTTCTAAATATAACCACACCTACTTGTAGTTCGTCAAAATTGAAAAAAAAATCAACGCGCATCTTCACTGACCTGGTGAATTTGTCGTGTTTCATCATCAGAATCATTTTACATATTTGTAATACTCGAGGAGGTCAGTGCAAAAATGTTTGCATGCGTCTAATTCAACAGTTGGAAAGTAAAATAAAAAGAACTCATTATAGTACTTCTACAAAAGTATAGTTTTTTTTTACCAAAGTCAAGTAAAATAAGGACTATATATGTTATAAGTTCAATGAATTATAATGAATTGAAATTATAACGATATTTTTAGACAAAATTTTAGTCCTTCGTTTATTTAATTTTCGTGAATTGTTGAATAGATGTTACGATAAAAATTGTTCTGAGGTCCGAAACGTCAACGTAATAGATTTGTTTTCATTAACCTGACATCCAAGAAATTTCTACGTATACCTACAAATAAAAGTTTCATCTCTACTTAAAGTGTTTTTGAATCGATGATTGAATTTTGAAAGAAAAAAAGGGGTGGATGGTAAAAAAATCGTAAAATTCTGGGGTCGTCATTCATGAGGGGCTCTCGAAGGCTTTTGAATGTGTAAATCGAGTAAAAATTTCGAATCAACGGTCCCGAGTGATACTTGTAAAATTATGAATACCTATACGTCGGCGATAGATTCTTATTTTTGTGGGTATGGTAATCATGTATGCATCGAAAGGTATAATACCCCGTATAATACGCGTAGGGTAACTGATACCCACAAAGAGCGGAACAGAGGCGAGGAATTTCAGTCGAATAAATGAATAAATAAATAATAGATTACGCAGGTCCGAGTGTACCGTGTGATTCGATCCACTGGTTTTTCTTTTCAGGTCTAATCTCAATCGTTTTTCAAACGTTCTTCTATCTAATTATATCCGAACGAATCACATATGATCTATTGAATTTTTGGAGTTTATCAACATTTTGTGCACCCTGCGAAGTTTTTTTTAGAGTCTGAGAGAGAGATGAAAAACAAATCGACAGAGATTGTGGCACAGATTTAGGCGGTGGGCCAAACGGAGAAAGGAGAGAAAGTGATATAAGTCTCTAATAACTCGCCACGGTGGGGAAATCGAATTCCTGCAAATTGACTCAAATTTTTGTGTCGATTTGGTATTCGATTAACACTTGTCTTGTTGATTGGAGCATAGAATAGAAATTTGTTGTTTCAAATTGACGAAATCTTCATCATCATGATGATGGAATAATGAGGAAGCAAATATGAATATGAATATATCAATTTTCTTTTCCAATTATAGATGAAATTTTTAATTATCATTAATAATTGAGGCAAAAAATTCAATTCTCTTTCACATGAGAATATCAACAGAGAAGAACAGAATTTGTCTAAATTATTTTTCCATTGAAATGATGATAGGGATCAGGTAAAATCAGAAAATTAGTGGGCATTCCTCATGTTGAAATTGAGATGAAATTAACACAATACTCGATGAATTTTCTGGAACACGTTTTTTCTTCCTGTCTGCAGGCCATGATTTCTAAATCCGTTGAGGAAATTGGCTACCACGCAGTAATGAGCCAATTTTATTTGTTTCATTCTCGTTAAAACCAGATCCGAGGAAAACAGAAGTGAAAGTAACGTTAAGTGGGAGGTGTTATTCATTTTATTTTTTTTTAACTTCTCTTATCAGAGATGAACTTGAGTGATCTTCGTTTTCTCATGGTGACGTTGCACAAAAAGTGTCGTGCGACCCACTCGAGGAGTTTCTCATAATACGCAGCCTCCTGCATTTATACTTACTTTCTTACGTCATCGTTAAAACACGTTAAAGAAATCACATATATATCTGTGACGACGAATTAATTCCTCAACGTCCTAATATAAGGGCGTTATTTTTCATTCCGGATCGTATTGATTTTGACTTTTTTTTTCCCTTTTTCGTCTTATTTCACAATTCAATATACCCACCTTCGCTACAGAGATTTTCTATTCACAAATGCGATACAAGACGCAGCAGATTTGTACGAAGCGTATGTATGTCTATATTTCTCAGGTGTCGTGAGGTAGGTAGGTAGATATTTCTAACGTTTCAATCTCAAGATCCCAGGCTACCAGACACATCCTTCCCTTTCCTCCTCCTCCTCCTCCTCCTCCTTCTCCTTCTCATCCTACAACTGGCTATACATTCCTTACATAGCCAGAGTTTTGGAGATGAGGGATTCACCGAGAAACCAAGTGATATGTAAATTGACTTATTCAAATTCGAACGCGTTTGTTCCACTCGACAACCAACTTCGTACACAGCTGTGCCCAT
The DNA here is from genome assembly GCA_018420115.1 of Euura saliciscinereae. Taxonomy (NCBI): domain Eukaryota; kingdom Metazoa; phylum Arthropoda; class Insecta; order Hymenoptera; family Tenthredinidae; genus Euura; species Euura saliciscinereae. The sequence goes on from JAFFZH010016089.1 coordinate 42,169, forward strand.
ATCAGAATTATAAACGCTGCCGGGAGATCAACATCGTCCATTTACCAATTTTTCGAAAATTTTATCAATTGGGATTTTGGATCAAATTTTTTTTTTTCGATTTTCATATATATATATGCGTACAATGTAGAGTAGCTCGAAATATCATGAGGCCGTATTTTTTCTTTTTCGTTAAAAATGATAATCACAAAAGTTAAGGGAAATTAAATTCCAGCTTTTCTACTACTGTATTACATTATATAGATGTACCTAATTGGCATGAGTGACGTCACATCGTAGTAATTTTCGATCCGTTGTATTTGCTTGAATTTCGTTTCAATGAAGAAAAGAAAGTATATGACCTAATTATTCTCGTAATTATTATTATTATTATTGTTATTATTTTTGCAAACTACTAATATACGAAATAAAAAAAAAATTAAATGAATGAATACGTGCAAAATCAAAATTGTTTAATTTCGAAAAACTGCTTTTTCTGTAATTTTGCATGTAAAGATTGTAAAGAATTCGATCCAATATGAGCCTTAGTAGAAATAATGTGAACTTGATAATTCAAAATCATTTGAATTTTGTGATTTATGAGAAAAATTAGCTAATCGACGATTTTATTTCGCTCCTTGAACTTTAGAGCATTTTCTTTATTCCATATCTCGCTCTCTCTCTCTCTCTCTCGTTCTTAATCTTGGAACTCGGTAGACCGACGCGCGGACGAGTATGCTAATGCGATTATGGCCGAACCGGTGGTTTCTCTTGCCTACAGAATGCTAGTCAGAATTGAGCATCTGTTAGTCACGAAGTCGTTAATAACAACGTTTTACTCTCACCGCGAAAAGATTTTAAGCTTGCACACGAGACTGTGCCCATTAGCCCAGACCTCGCGGAGTAGCAGAAGGCTCTGAGAACTCTGCCGAACCACCTGACGTGCCATTTTATTCCTTGCGATACACAGTCGTCAAAAATGTCGAAACCCGACAGCAAGAATTGACAAAAAAAAAAACAGCGATGTTAAATTCTGGTTCGATTATATATGACACGGTTGTAAAATTAGAAACGGCAAAAATGCAACGGGATGAGAGAGGTTTTTCTTTTATGTGAAAATGTATATACCGCGTCGTTGCCAGACGGGCCGAACGAACGAGCGAGGGAATGTAAGAGGTTTGACATTGAAACAGTAATGTCGTAATATCATTAACGACGTAGCCTTGCCGTCGAGCTGTAGAGACCGGCTTTAACTCGAGCCTGTAGACAACCAGGTTTCTTAGCGTGGCACATTTTTTTACTTGTTATTTTATTACACTTTAGCTACTAGCTAGAGGAGCGTTCAGTGCTTGGTATTCGTACACGCGACTGATTTGTTTGGTCATTAAATAACGATTTCGTTACCTAATTAGCGATTCTTTATTTTACGAGATATTTGAGTCGATGAATCAAAGGTTGTACATTTCGCTAGAACTTTTCGTACGAAAAGGATGAAAATTGACCGTCAGTAGCCACCACTCAATCAATTTTGGTCAAACGATGATTGATCGATTTGAGGGTGACCAATGAATAACGATATCGCAACACCGTTTCAAGCTATTCGATAAATAGATTCGTGAGAATTTTTATTTTTATGTATACATACGGTAAAGGACCCGCATCATACTCATGCAAATTAACGTTCTGTAAAATTTGTCCAATCTTGATGTGTCATGGTCCGTGAGACATGGATCAAAAGACACAACTGACCAAGTGAAAAAAATTTACACATTAAAAAAATACTTTTTTCAAGCAACAATCTGACGGGTTATCGCTTCGATGAAATAGCATAAGCGCACGTTTGACATATGAATTCGGATCAAGAAATGTTATTGTCGAATGAACAAATACCACGTTCGACGATCCGCGACATGGAATTGGTTATCGCTTTATTTTTAGCCCCCCTCGTCTTATCTAAATCTTAAGTTCGGTAATGCAGAAACTAGAACTCGGAATCGACAATCTACTTATCGTCGATTACTTACCTCAGGATCATTGTGTGTTAGCTCCACGTTCTAGTTCTCGAATCACAGAGTTCAAGGTTCTTAGTACAGATCCAAAAGATGCTGGACGACAACAAGGCGACAACATTTTTTTATTCTTCATTCGACACCAACATTTCGAGATCCGAATTCAGCATAACAAAAAAGAAGTACCTTCAAGGATTTTTGACTGAAAATCTATTCATTTCTCAGATCTGGGTCACTGCAGGTGACTTTTGATCAGTGTCTCATAGACTACTTCGGCACATCCAAAATTTGTCTAATTGGTTCTATTATTATTATTATTTTATCTATGATATCTGTTCATTAATGTTTCTATGATTCAATTTTTCGTCCAAAGTATTTTAACTCGATGAAACAAACGAAACCAAAAAAAGGATGAGGGAACAGAAAAAAAAAACGCTTACAGCCCGCAAGGGAATCTGAAATGGCAAGAGCAAGCAAAGAAGGCCTCTGTTCGTTCGTTGGGTAAAGTAGTAGCCGGTGAGTTAAAGTCAGAAAACGTTGTACTACCCAACGCCTATAGCGGTCGACTTTCCCGTTTGCTCTACTTTTCTTTACTCCTCCTCTGCATCAGTTTCTCTCTACTCGTTTCTTCCCCACCCGACAACTTTTCACTCGAGATGGCAGAGAACGAAAACCTTCATTTCCGTAACAAATGTCCTGTCAACTGCTCCCGCGCCATTCTGTCCTTTACTGCACAGACTATATAGGTATACACATGGATACGTATCTCCACGTGAAATCTGTTGCTGTGTGTAGTATATTACATATATATACAAGCGAGATAAATCGACCGAATATAGACGCGCAAATCCTCTTTGTGAACGGTGAATAAATTTTTATGTCACTTTTTTTTTGTTAGAATTTTCAATCGTTTTAACGCAATTACAATGATTACAGAGTCGTTTGAAACACTTTTTAGTTCCCGATATAAATAGATGGGAAAAAAAGTGTACGGTTAGATTAATGTACCGACTAATGAATCGGGATTTAATGGTAATGACACGAAGCGGTAAATGAGTTATTTGCATATATGATTTTGATGATTATGCGATCCACTCGTCAGTCATTTCTATGTACGAACGACTCCTACACGCGCAATCGAGTCGACTATTCGAGTATTATTCTTTATTCTATAACTAGATCAATTTCTGCACACGGTTGGAGTTTTTTAATTCCTGAGGTCAGTCACCCTTTCAGCTTCGGTTTAAGCTTCAAACTGTCCTCAAAAGCGGTTCGTTATTCTAAAGAAATACTTTTCGTTCGCTACTATATCTCTACCACTTGGTTATATCGTACGATGTGACTGACCCGACGTGAATGGACTCTACAGTATTTTTTTCTTATACACCCGCGATTTTTACTCCTCGCGAATTCTATCTATCAATTATTTTCATTTCTCACTTTTTCGACAATTTGATTCGGTTGAATCGATGTTATAATTTCGTAGATCAGTTCCTCTGCTACACAGATAATAAATAATTAGGGTTCGTCTTATTCGGAGAATCGGAGTCAATAATGTTGGGATTATTTATAATTATTTCATGGATAACATGCTGGCCACTGGTCAGGAAAAACCGGAAAGTCAGGAAAAAGTCGAGGAATTTTATGGTGATAGAAAACAAGACAGAATAAAAGATCCCCAGCGATTTTTTTTTCTTCCTCGCGCGGAAATCTTGATCAATGGAAATAGTACCAAAACTTTTATGAATCACTAGTAACAAAGTATTCTTAAAAATCATTTGCTTTAATTTAAAAAATCCTAACTTGGTCAGGAAAAGTCATAGAAAAGTCAGGGATTTTTAAATCACTTTTGATAGTGGCGACTAAATGGATAAGGTGATATGAGCGATTGATCTTGTGACCTTTGCGACTTATCGCGCAGTTTGCTATACCGCGTATTTAAAGGTTCACGTAAAGTTACGCCACGACAATTCTCTTGCAACTGTTAGAGGCATAACCCGTTGATGAAACTTGTTAGCGATCGGACCGCTGCTAACGGGACTTTTAATGGAGAAACAGGATGTCGTAGATTGCGGATATATGGGTCGCTATGGATTACAACCTCTTGGACCCTCAATAGAATCCAGAGTCTTACGTCGATGGTGAAGAAAAACTGGAGAATTATCGAATAGAATCAATTTTTCGGACTTAAAATTGGATTCTCATGAATTAGTCCAAGTTTTAAGAGTAGAACAGAATAATTGGGAAAAAGTAACTATTTCAGAATTCGTATTTCCCTCGAATCGCGAATTAAACATGCGATCTGCTTGATTTCTAAAACGATTCTGTCGCGCCTTGAATGGTGAAATATATACAAATGTTTGTAATCCAAATTATCATACAAATTGTTAACGATGTTTTGCATCACATTTTTTGCTACTCTTCTCTGACACTTTTTACGATGACGATAAATTATGTCAGTTCAGTTTATTTGAAACCGATAGTTGGCAATTTGTCTCTGTGTATCTTTTTTTTTTTTCTTTATCACTGTCGAACTATTACCTGCTGAGATCCCAACGGTATAAATCGCTCGTTATGAGCTTTAACGATTGTAAAGTGGTCGATGCAATAGCAGTGGTGGTTAGAGGCGGGGTAGCCAACAGCAGTCACGGACTATATACATGTATGTATTATAGAGTTCGGTGTATCTTTATGCCCCACGTATGTCGGTACTTGAATTAATAATGGGCAGTACCTGCCTATTCCATCGGTATAAAATCATAAAAGTGCAAACAGATTGACTCACTTTGAAACAGAAACTGCACTGAATTGAACTTGACTGTTCGCAAGTGGATATCGTTGCGTTTTATACTCGGCTATTTTTTTTTTCTTTTTTTTTTTCATAGAACGAAGAAATTTATCAAAGATTTTTAATGGTTCGATGACCGCACAATTTTTGTCTCTAAGTCTGAAGCGATTTTTATGAAGAAAAGAAAATAAAAAGAGAAACTCACGGAGATATGATAATATAATATCTCGTAAAGAGGGAATGGAAGGAGAAAAAAAATTTGTGGGAGTATCGAATTTCAACGTTATATTGAGTCTCGAACTCTATTTATTAGACCTTACCTATATCACATCGACCTCAAAGATTTAACTGCGTGTTGGTGGAATATAAGGCTTGTTGTGTAGATACGCGCCGACAAAGTTTTTTTTTTCTCTTTTTCGTTATACGCCTTCACTACTTTTTTGCCCAACTTTCGAGCCAGACGGTTTTTTCAACGCACTATACTCATGGTTTGTATGTATGTCTAACCACTTTTTGGAGGAGACGAAATTGAACCAACAGCTGACATTACTGGTTGATTATTATTCCTATCTATCATGTAGTCAAATAAATTCTTTATTGACAATATATTGTATTTCAACCTAAATCAGTGTTTCCACTGCAAACTGGAAATTGTTTGGGAATTTTTCAATTTTTACCTACAGCTTGTACAATTTTCGAAAATATCTGGAATCTGGGTTTATTGGTACGTTTGGTAATGGATCAAATTCGAAAATATGCCTGTTTCAATTCAATTAAGGCTGCTTTACGCTCAAATTTTTCGATTTCAAAATTTGTTTCCTCAGTTTGATTATTGGAGAAAATTAATCCAAAAATAGCCTTTTTTTCAATGAGAAATGGCGAACTTTCAAAATTCAACAATCGCTAAATCATCGTTAATAGAAAACGCAATAATTAATGAACAATTGTTAATTGAGTTTATGTCAAATAAAGTTACAAGAAAAATTAACTATTTTTATTTTGTAACGAAACCTCGTGTTGTTTCAGTTTCAAAGAATTTGCACTCAAAAATTGTTTTGCTTAAGTGAATTAGGATCGAAAATTCCTGTAAAAATTGACGCTAGCCACCTTGAATAAGAATATTAAGGGAAAAAAAAAGAAAAATAGTTACGTTACTACTGTCTGACTTGAGGAAAAAGAATTGATCACCGAGTGTAGGGAGTACTGCAGAGAGGGGATAAAAAGAAGAAGGACCTCGTGGCTTGGCGGAGGGTAGGGTGAACGCACTCCGATGCACACAACAGATTCTCTACACTCTTGGGGTTCTGTTAAGAGTGGAGTGAGGTTGAGGGTGAGGGGTGAGGATGAGGTGGAGTGAGGAGCAGTGGAAGGCCGGTGATTGTGAAAGTGAGTCCCTCTCGAGCTAGCTGCACTAGGGTCTTTGGGATCGATCGGCCCCGGCTTAAATACAGCAAGCTGAAAGTCGGCTTCGGGTTTGGATCCGTTTTACGCCCAAGCCATGGTTCTGGTTATTTTAGGGTCATGGGTCAGAGACTGAGATTATTATTGCTATTATTTTGTTACAGATCAAAAACCTCTGCTTGTTGAACTTTATTTATAGCCTTTCTATTATCAATACCCCGCGGGCGTTAGTTATAATCAAATAACTAACAGATTAATTACCAAACAGAGAGAAGAAACTATACGCGCAGTCTATAAATCACTCTTCTTATACCCAACGCGTCGAATTTCTGCTACATCAATTTTCTTCTTCCTTTTTTTTTCCTTCGTTTTTTAAAGTGGTCAAGAATTCCCGCGAGGCGTTAGACCATGGTACCTACTCCATTTACTATATAAAGGTAACATATACCTCGCAATAAAAAAAAAGGTGCTGAATACGAAGAATTCGACGTTATAATTTTAATGCAATTTTACAATAAATCTGAAAGCATTTTACAAAAATTTTGTGTCTTTGATTATCTATTCAGAATTGTTTTTATTTCTTTTATTCACATAGACATTTTACTGTACAGTTTTTTTTTTCTATAAATTCGAGAACGAAGATTGTTGGCTAATTAATTGAATGAAACAAGATTTTTACTTTTATTCACTTTGACAGCAAGCGGTCTTTCATTTCAATTAATTTCAGCACTTTTCGCTCCTATAAATTATGGCTGCTAGCTTCAGTTTCATTTATTTAGTAGTATTGCGAGGCCTAGAAACAGCAAAGAGGACTCTTTGCAACAATATTAATTAAAAATTATGAAAATTAACAACAAAGAAAATTTGATTGGATTATCTTCTATTCGAAATTTATGGTATCGAAACGGATGTGTGTGTACACATATTATAACGAATAGATCGTGTCTGGTACGATTTCGGTTATGAATATGAAAAAAATATGAGAATCACATATCAGAAACACGGTTTTTCACTTGCATGCTCGCTCACAGTTTGAGTAGAGAGACGTTGATTATTCGGTAAGCCGTTAACCGCGTGCGAGCGTGACGTGAGAGTTAGCGGAAGCCGAGAGAGTGACTGTAAATCGATAAGCGGAACCAAAGTCGCGTTATATGGGTACGAGAGAAGAGTACCGAGTGAAGAAGAGAAGAGAAAAAGTTGAGGAGAGAAGAGAGAAACCCGTTGATCTTCGCGTTGGTACACACGTAACCTTACGGTTGAAAATTGTTGAGCGTGGTAAGAATTCTTCAGCCATCCGCATACCTTCTATCTCGAACAGATATCCCAGCATCACGAAGATCTCGGGGCTCTCTGTTCCTGTTCCATCGGAAAATAATCTCATTATTATCGAACCTTTTCTATACTCTTTTACCTCTTTATCTCTATTTCGGTCTTCGTATACAGTAAGAATTCTCTTCGGCGCTGCGTCTCGTTTCCTTTTTACCCACTTCGCAAGATCATAAAACGTCTGCAGAAATGTTCGCCTTGACTAGGTGCGACGTACCGATATCTCACGTTTCGCGTCCATTAGAAAATTATACGAAAACGATACTGAATTTGTTTCGTCGGTTTTCTCGTTTCGCTTCGAGACAAAGAAGACGAAAAACTAAAGACACTTTCAACAAAGAGTTGAACGGATATTGAAACGGAACGAATGAAATTCAATTGTTCTGTTACGGCAAAAAAAAAAAAAGAAAAAAAAAAGAAAAGAAAACTATAGTTTCACTCGGTACTAAGACCGGAAGCAATAGTTTGTTTCTCTTATTTTTCTTTTCTTGTCTTCATATATATTCATCTTCTATAAATTTGAATATCGTATAGATTTGAATCGTAATCGGGTCGAGGGTGAAAGTAATCGTGGTAATTCGACGATTGTTTAATTGAAGACGACTAATATAATTGAAGAGCGAGGTGTAAGTTTGAGATTGTACCAGGGCTGTATGTATAGTTATACAGTTTGACAGATTCTATGAAACGATTATCATACAGCTTGCTCGACGTTTCCCCGTTGTTCAACACTTCCGTCGTCGTTCCCGGTTCTCGCGCGACAAGTCTTGCACAGATATTTTGATCTCTCGCTCTCTCTCTCGTTCTATAGTATTTACACAGACACGTTTTACAATTCAAATAGTATACCTACCATCCGCGCGTCCTTTCCTCCCCCTTCGAGACTTTTACCAATCTTGTTATAAAAATCCCTACGGTGATAATTGAACAAGACGGACGTGAATTGACTCATTGATAACAGTAGAAATTTGAAAGGCAAGATTGATATATTTTTCGTTTTTTTTTTTTATAATGGGTAAAATTTACATTGAAAATCATTCAAATTTCGTACACCGCCCGGGTTAAATATAACGAAAACTGAGACACGAACGGAATTAGAAATGTGTAACAGACCGGGTAAAGTACAGCTATAAACGTAGACGTAGACGTTTCTTGTATCTATTTTTTTTTTCCCCCTCTTGTCTCTCAGTGAAACGAAAAGTTTTAACACGTAGCTTGGAAATTGGAATTTCTTGAAAAATCACGTAAATATTAGTTTTTTCTTTTTCTGTTTTTATTATCATTACAATTTCATTTTACAACCTCATCTCATCTCATCTCATATAATCACGTGCTCGGATTCGTCTACACTTGTATTTTTTCATTCTTCTCTCTTTCGACTAATCTCGCGCCTATCCAACTGCACTTTAGTCTGGGACTTATATAATTGCTTCAACCTTCTACGGTATACTATGGTACTCGTACTGGTACTGGTGCACGTGCGTAGAGCATGCGGTATCACGCGGAGAGAGAACCAGTAGAGAAAGAGAAGAAGTCGAGTGAAACCAAGAAGGGCTAGAGACATCTGTGGCGCACATGTGTGCTGTCGCCTTGTTAATTTTCGGTATTTGTTGCGTATACCACATCCACAAAAGCTCGTGTGGCACTTAGACATCGCGACGACGTGCCTCGAGCCAATTACAAAAACGATATTGACTCTCGAGTACAGATTGCGGTACTGTACTGCTTAGACACTTCTGTCACACTTCTCTACTTTCGACAGGATGATTTTTTGGAGTGAAAAAAAAATTGTAAAGCAAGAGGAAAGGTCTGGGAGTTTCTTTTGTCTTTTTTTTCTCTTTTACTTGGCTCGAACGAATTTGGTGTTTGGTATATCTACGATCAACCTATACGGGAGATAGGTAATTATCGAACGTGCCGATCGGGTCCGAAACCTCTGGCGTGTGGGACTTGGACAAAAGACAGGAAAACTGCTGGCGTAGCTCAGCTCAAGGCGAGCGAGCGAACGATGAAGAGGAAGAGAGAACGAAAGTTAACTTTATTAGATTCTATCCGAACCCCTCATGTGTTTTTAGCTCGGTTTTACATTGTATACCTTGAGGGATTAATAAAATTCGAAGGATGAGAATAAGCGTCATATTTTCTTTAAATCCTTGAATGAGGATGAGGAGAGGTAAATGAGAAAACGTGGAAACAAAGAAACGCGCCTCTCACGTCTCGGCACTAGCCAGATGAATTGCGAAGCTGTGGTTACAGTGGATACACGTTGAGCACACATACGCGAGTTCGATCGAAGGACGCCACAGCGCTCGGATCAACGTCGGACAACCTGTTTACCACCCGCCTCTCCTTTAGGCTTAGACTCGAGCGTCGGGACGCGTCTCGACACTATCCAGACACTTCTGAGCAGGAATTTAGAATCAAAGACCAGGATATCTGATACCTGCTACTCGACATGGAAATAGAAAAACAGAAAAAACGGAAAAAAATGAATTTATCGACGAGGTGATTTGGGCTCAGGTGGAAAGGGTGGAAGGTTTGGAGGCGAAATCAGTTTCTATTGAACCGGAAGCTTCCAGGCGCCATGTTTATGTATCAACGTCGTTAATTATGCTAAGCGTCAACCTAACCCCTACCTACGTTGGTCTATGCGTATCCCGGGGGTTCTCATCACTGTTAAATCGCACGGTTCTACGAGCGCTAATCGATTGCTGAGCCGCCGGGACAACCCGTCACCGCTGTAACGTCACCGTTACCCCATCACCGACGTCGCGTCACCTAGTCTTGGACACGATACTCGAATACTGGAGTCTGACGCGCCGACGGCTCTCAATGGGAATTAATCATCATCGTCGGATCGCGTGGATTTGATATTCTTCAAGTTGCTGAATTTCAGATAAAATAAATAATTCCGTGACGTCAGAATTCACTATTTCAACGCCATCCTGAATTTGTGTTATCAATAACCGACAAAATTAGTGGAGAATCCAATTATAGGCAGACGGATCAGCTTCCGACATCATTTTGAGGATACACTCAGAAAAATTTGTAGTTATAGTTACCATTCATATGGGTTAAATATGGCATCAAATGTTCGATTGACTATTTTTATAGCCATGTCAATCATAAAATCCGACAATCATATCAATCTCAGTGTAACCAGCTGTAAGGTTCTCTTCTGAATCAGGAAAAGTAATGTGAAATCGTTGGTGAAGGATTTTATTGCAATAATTGATACTTTTTGAGCTAGGAATTAATGAACACGTTTCCAGTCTATTATGATTCATTCGATGATATGAAATGAAATGATATGATATGAAACGGGCTGTTTGTCTGATCGACAAATTCGTTCGGTTGTCCATAGGATCAGGATCAGCGTGACATGGAAAATGTGACGTAAGTGTGATTCATCCTCGTTCAAATAATTGTCGAGGCAAACTGACGTGGATAAATTGTTCGGCTTCCGGTTCTGATATACATCGGGTCAGGTTAGGCTAGAGGTAGGTTTGGGTTCGGTTAGGTTAAATCAGAGTAAAGCCCGGTTTTGAAGTATAGCCAGAAGAGCAATTTCGACTCTGGCCAAGTGTTAACTATAAATGGGCCACTATACCTACGGGAGATTAATTTGCTGCCAGTTTTCCGTTCCAGATATTCATTCCCCCTTTTTTTTAGTTGTATACACTCGAAATAATTTCCGTGCTCACTTTTCAACGTGAACAATTAAACCAAAATCGAATTGCATTTGCATCTAATTTGGCACTGCAAAGAATCCGGAAGCTATCGCTGATTACTTGAGCAGAAATTAAATGTAATCATATCCTGAATTGCCTTGTTTGTTTATCCGTTGATTCTCGCGTACTTGGAAATAGTTAATTGAGTTTGAAAACTCGCCCTGAGTGTATGTCGTCGGGTGCACGGTCGCGTCGTCTGTGTTTGAAGTGAATAGTTCAGAGTTCTGAATCAAACGGAACGAGTATCAACGATTGATTGATCCCCTTATAGGATTCGAATTATTCTATAGCGAAGGGACGAGGAACCGTCCGGTTCGCTAATTTCAAATATAAATAGAAGGGAATATTTTTCTGTACCGTAACTAGCGATTCGTTCTACCGTAGCAATTGAACATCTACGCTCCATTTACTATGTAGAGCAAACATATATATATAGGATTAATAAATATATGATAATAATTATGAAGGAAAATGGTAAAAAAAAAAAAAAATTGAAAAAAAGAGCTCCTTCACATCGATTAATCGATTCGAAGCTGTACCGGAATTCATTTTCAATATATTCGCACCTTATACCTATAGTAGTGGGATTTTTCAATTCTTGTGATATAATAATCCGCAGTCTGCAATTTGATCTCGTGAAATGATTTTAAATAGGTATGTGAGAGAGGTGAGCTTTATATTCTCCTCTCTTCTTCTCGGCTTCTTTAAAAGTTATTCAATTATCTCCCGGGCTGTAAAAGGAGTGAAATAAAGAAAAGAAGGGAAAAAAAATGGAATAAGTACGAGACGCAGACATGGTCAGAAGAGGGAATCATAAAGAGATTCAGACACGAGAAACTTTGCTGCCTGACTTCGTTTGATTGCCCTTCCATCCAGATTACCGTTAACAATTCAGATGATATTTTTATCACCTAATCGACTAAGAAATTAAGAAAAAACAAAATCTCGACAATAACCTATAACAATTTTTTTGCTACACCTGCTTGAAAAGTGTCATTTTCAAAGCTTGTGCTGTGTACGTAAAATGCTTCATTTTCAAGCGGTTCAATAGAAAATAAAGAAGGTTTTCAAGTTTTACTTTCCGCACTAGGGCTTTTTCTCATTTTACCTCCCGCGCTCAGGCTTCCTGCTCGATATAGTATATTTCGATACAAGTGCGGATAAACAACTTTCGCACGTGTATCGAACAAATTTTTGATCACGCTTGCGTGCGTAAAATCGAACTTTACGCACGGTGTGCGGAAAAAAACTTTCCATGGCGCAGGAATTAGAAGAAATAGCGTCGATATCTGATCTAATTCGTGCTGCTAACTTCACACTTGACGGATAATCGTCCACTTTCCGCACTTGCTATATTGTATCAGAAGTTGAGGAGAACAGAATGGTGGTACGGATTGAAGAATTATCTATATAGATGTGACTTGTGAGATGTATTATCGGCTTGCTAGTTCTCTGGGTCAGTGAAGAAATAGGAAGTGGACGAAGCACCGACCGACTGACACACGTCTATTGAATATACCTCGCGCTATTAACTCGATCAACAATTTACCGCATCTATAACTACACACTTGTGCATCGCGCCGTAGCCACCACGCCTTCCCTCAATCTATGATTGATCCCCGCTCGGCCTTAACTCTCATATATTCCCCGAGGCTTGGCGCATGCATGAATAATAATTCCCCTGACAAGTGGCAAAGAGGAAGAAACCTCTACTCTTTACGTTTATAATCCCCAACAGACGCGTATTACATACCGTCATCATTTACATTAATCGTGTATCACCTTCATTACTCATTGTTTGCATAATAGTTTTTTTTTTTTTTTTTTTTTTAATTCCATTCTTAATTATCAACAATCGATGAAAATTTTTATTCGTCTGCGTCTGGTGATTGCGTTTTAACACTCTGCAACGTGATAATAAAACTCATTCTGACTTTACCTTGGCGTTCGAACGAGTCAAACAATCAATTAGACGAGAAAGGATTGAAACCGTATAGCCTACGTTATAAATTGAACCAGTTCAAGTGAGTCACTTGGTAAATTACTACATCAATCTTTAATACGACATAGAACAGTGTAACACATGCCTCCGCGTAACGGTCGTGGTAGTCCCGGCTCGGTACGCCGGAAGTCCATCCCGTGATAATGTGAAACGGTTAACGCTATCGGGTAATTAATTGGGTCCGCAGATTCGCGTCCTTGACCACTTCGACAAGTTCATTCGACGATCTGATTTCGAATAATTTAACAAAATCGAAAACTATCGAAAAATGTGTTAAATTTCTACCGTCTCGTCTTTCATCATCGGATCATAATCTCGGTGCGAGGATATGCCTGGAGATCTTTTCATCTCTGAACCCACTTTGGAGTCTACTTCTATACCGGTTTCTGATCGTTGTGCGACGTCAGAGAAGATATCGGGAAAGAGAGGAGTACCAGGGATATTGGTCAGACCGAGAGGGAAACAACGTGTTTCCCTCAGGAGATTTGTCCCAATATGCGGACACAGGTGCTATCCTGAGTCTCATTCGGTCCCCGGCTTCTTGTTACTATCGGGTCACGCGTGTCCCTCCCTTTAGCCTCGACACGGTTTCGGGTCACCCTGAAGCCCCAGAGACTCGATCAATTCGACCTACAAGATTTAGATGTAATACAGAAGTTGAAGAGACGACGAATCTCTACCCTCTAGCGGTTCTGACATCGGGTATCATTTGATCATTAAATTAATCGAAAACGTTACAGACTGTACTTAACCAACTGTACTTTCATTTTCTGTTTCAGGTGAGTTTCATTTCATCCTTCGTAAGCGGAATTTGGGTCTCGTTCAGGTTTGTCCTCTTCGATATTATAATCGGGTTCAATTAGTACTCGGCGAGTCGGAGTAAAGATCATCGCGGACAGTGACACGGGTGTTTTATGCTTTTACACCTGGAACCTGAAGATGACATGATATACAACAAGCGTATACGGATTTTGATCCACACATTCTCGAAGTTAAACGACCCGGCGAGTCACGACTGACAGTTTGAGCTTTGGGTTGGAAACCGACTGCTATGCTTAGCTCTTATCTACCAGGTCTTCCGTCTGACACGCCAACCTCAGTTTAACATTCGTGTAACAGCTCTCCTAGCAGAGTCAGTTACTCGAGAAGATGCTATACCCAATTTTTCACATATTTCTGAATATTCAAGTCCACGTATCTCGAATGTGAAAAACGGCAAGTGGATGGCGATATTCCACATTCAACTTCCAACAAGATGGAACAAAATGAAAACTTCCATTTTGTAACGGTGATTGCAGACTTTTTTCTCAATTTTTGCGTCAATAAAGAAAATATGAGTATATTTTTTGTTCCAAATTGCATGTAAAATTGCATTCTCTCAACTTGATGGTTATCCATGCTAATTTTGATTGGGCTTCTTCTGTAATGAGAAGTTATTGCTTCTTTTTATACCGTTGTAGTTAAATTAGACTGAGTAATTCGTATCAGATTGTAGAATGTCTCGTAGATATTATGAAATATCGTCACACACCTAGAGTATAGTTGAGGGTTAGACATGAAATGGGCTGTAAATTTCAACCTCTACTATCGAACTACGACTAGAATGGCGTGCGCAATTGTACGATTATAGTTTGTTATGACCCTAGGCGTGGGTAGAGTGAACGTGACTATGGTTACTTTATGGATGTCGGGTGTAGGTACCAAAATATCGAATCGTAGACGCGTCTGTGCTCTCAATTACATTTTTACACTTCATCAATTGCCTTATTATCAAATTCGAATTATAATTTAACGATCTTTATTTAACGTTAACAATTGGATGTAATAAAAGTTATCGTTACTTGCAGGCGTTCTCGTTTTGTTATACACGGCTCTTAATCCATCCGTATACTGTTTGCAAATGTCATTAACGGCTGATCAAATGTTTTCAACTTGCGTGTTACGTTTCATACGGAAGACAAACAAGCGTGACTTGATAAAAAAAAAAACCGAAAGCCAAATACTTTTGGGTATATTATCATGCCTCCGTCTCGATTTCTGAATTTTTTTCTTCTTTTTTCTTAGAGCGTGCTCAGATTAGTTTTAGGTTTGGGTTAACGTGAGTTAATTGGATGGGCCGGTGCCAGAACGAAGTTTTAGACCCCTCAGGTTTCACCTTCTAAACGACTTTTGTCCGTATTCGGTCGTTGAAAACCATCAGCGTACATTTTGCGGGGTGGGTATATATACGAAAATTCTGAGCTTCGGCACCCTCACCCTGCACCCCGACCAATTAAACTTGATGTGTTCTTCAAACTTATACTATCCTTACCATCCTCTAACTTTATCACCGCTCTCTCACCCCCTGCTATTGCGCGCTAGACCGGAAATTTAACACAGTCGTTATACCGCAGAACTCGCTGATATGGAATTTGCGAATTCTATATTGTGAATGCTGTTTTTAGTTTTGGTAAACATGCCCGATGAAGCTCGAGGTGCGAAAAGACCATTTGAACCTCGTCGATTGTCCAGAACAAATTCCATCCGAAAATATTGAGAATCGTTGGACTTATCAGACTTAGAAATTACGATTTTGAGATTCATATTCAGCGATATAGCAAAAATTTGATACAATTTATTGTTTGATATGGTAAACTGATTACGCTCTCCTTATTTCACTCAAAAATATTTAGGATTGTAGAAGTTATTCGATTTCACACCAAATAACTGCAAAAATTATCAGCTTCAAGAATTTCTAATATTTTGATCTGATTTTTTTTATGTATATCAGTGACAATGCACCAAAATATATTCAGTAGAACGAAAGAAAAAAAAAACTACTAACTATCTGTGATCAATTTTGTAGCTGCTTTGAACGAAGTAAATAATTTTTCACCAAAAATATGGAAGGCGGGGTCGCTAGATTGTAAATTTTCTCTCCTGTCGTCCATGAGGTAAAATTTTCCCGAGGTAGAAAGAGAGAGAGATAGAGAGAGAGAAATACTCGTAGGAGTATGAGGTCAGGAGCAACGGCCACATTGTCTTGAAGTTTCTTCTCACCGGGTTGTAACAAAATTACTCAGAGAGTAGAGGAGAACCTACAGCAGAGACTGGGTGAGTACAAAAAAAAAAGAAAAGAAAAGAAAAGCAAGAAAAAGAATGGTATAGAACCGGTTTTCTACCTAACCTCGTTCAATTTTTATTTTCTCTCTCCTCTCTTCTTTCCTCTTCTACATCTTTTTCGTTCTTCTTCTTATCCTGATTCGTCGCGTGCGTCTCGTTCTATCGCGATCGGGTTAAATATCGTACACGGAATCACTTGTACCAGGACTCAAAATACGGATTACTATAGTACAGAGACCTCTCTTTATTTCTATATCTACACTATCAACGCGTCTACTTGCTTAAACCACCACCACCACCACCACCACCACTTTATGGACTCGTATATCTAATCTACCTCGTCGACTCTACGCGATCGTTCTTATACCGGAGAATGAACAAACGAACCAACGGTAATTATCTGTTATAAAGTGACTCTCACTAGTTCCGACCAACTGCAGGTGCGTAACGCGGTTGAACCTTGGGCTATTTAACAAGGTCGTTTGTTTTCAATGTTTGACCACGTGATAAACGACTTATACGGACTTATTAACGTCTTAACGTTTAATACTTCAACGGGCTATTCACTTCACTTCGCTTCACCTTGCTGCTGATACGATCGTAAGCCACTCTGATCGAAATATCATCAATTTGCTTGTATGATCGCTCGAAATTCCGATCACTCGAGGATACATCCATTCGCAGGTCGGGTGACGAGTGTTTTTCAGTGATGGCAAGTGATTTTGATGCGATTTCATAGGATTTGATGCTATTTTGAAGCGATTTGAAATTGAATTCACGTGATTTCGAATTTTTTAATTTTTTAGTGATTTACAAGTGACTTTCATGAATCTGTTTGTACAATGGCTCGAAATCCCGATCACCTGAGTATAATATATATTCACTCGCAAATCGGGTGAATAGTGATTTCAAGTGGATTCGATGTGGTTTGGTACGAATTCAGGGGATTTAGCAGCGATTTCAAAGTCATTTTTGATTGATTCAAATTAAGTTGTAACACACGCATGAAATCATTTTGGAGTTGCTTGAAATAGCGTTTACTCGCTTTACTTCAACAGTTTACAAAATCATATTGAATTGCCTGAATTCACTTTCGAATAGTTTGAAATCGCTTGTAATCATCCAAAATTAAACGAAATCAACCTTATCTGTGAATGAATGAAATTCATGTGTTTGTTTGTTACGGAGACTATAGTTTGTATTATAATTAGATTATGTTTTTACGAGTTTATTGACCTTCACCCACGTTGATGAGCTCAGCTGACTTGATTCCGAAGCGTTGGCGGGAATTCTTTTCTCAGGCGGATTATTTTTTACCTCGATCATTAAAAACTGAGTGGAGTTGAGTTTGGACTTTTTTGTTTCGACCGATTTTTTCAAAACATTAATTCAAAATCATACAAATCTACCAGAGACTGTGGATTTCTTTTCACGTTATTCTTCAATTTTCCTTTAACTTTATATTTATATTCAGGGAACACGTAGCGAACCATGTTTTAATAAATCACTTTGCCACCACTGAGCGTTTGCTAATTGCTTACTTTCAGCTTTCATAATCCTTTGAACATTTCAGAAATTAACCCTCGTTATAGCCGACCGAGGCTTTTCCGGATACCTATCTGCGTACCACCACGATATAATTTCAAATCTTTTGCCTCTTTCAAACACACACCTTTCTACGGATTCATTGAACGTGTAGCTATAGCTGAGCTTCGCAATTTAACGGCGGGGAATCGAAGCGGTGTAAAACTTTTCAAAAGCGTTCTAGTTTCAAATTGGCTGCCACTGTAGAATATCACTCAGCTTCGGAACTCGATCAAGTCATTCGACGAATAACAACGCTTCGATATAATTCAATAAATTCTTTTTTTTTTATTTCTAATTTAAAATTCACTTCGAAATTTATTTTCTCTGTACAATTGAGAGACGTGGAAAAATTTCGTCGATTTAGAACGTCTTAGAAATTCATGGAAGGATATCACGAAACTTCAGGGTCACCACAGTCTTGTATGCTTTTTTCTTTGTCCAACGTAACGAACGGGAAAACGACGATTTGGACAAACGAGGGAACCAGTTGACCGCGACCATTTCTACTTTATGATGAAACGACGGTTTCAAAGAACAAAAAAACACAAAATGGGGGAAACTCTGGGAAGCTGAAATATTTATTCTTTCTAAAATAATATATATGTACCGCCATATCTTAGCTCTTAGTACACATAGATTTTTTGTCTCTCTGGTACCCAAAAATCCTTTTTCTTTTCTTTGTGCAAACTTTTACTTCTTGCCATTTGGATTTCTGATAGGTATGCAAAATCGATGATAATTAAAGTCGGAATCCCGTCGATCGACGTTAAGTTCGTTTTAAGTTCGTTACTCAGCGTTTTCTATATTTTGTTCATGAATATTCCAGCCGTGTCAATTGCTTTCCAGCGATAGCTATGTACAGGCTGCTTTAACTTTCGAGTTATTTATCAGTATTCTCAGCGTGGGGTCGTCTCCACGTGTATTAAATTGAAAAGTGAATTCTTCCATGGAATTCACACCGACGGATAAGCCATACCCACGACCTGCTCAATCTGGTTTAATAAATCAATTCCATTTCGTTATTCCTCTCGAATCCGCGTGTGCTTAAACGATCGCTCATTTTTGGTACACACAAACTGAATTAGGATACATAATTGAACAGCTCGTATTTGGACAGGGGTGATTCGACTCGTTTAGTTCCGGATCAAATCATTTCAGCGCGTGCAACCATTTAGTTAGATGAAATTAATTTCCAAAAATTTGTTCAATCCGTTTAAACTGAGGTTTTTCGAAATCAATTGGTTGGGGGGACCAGTACCGCCGCGTGGTTCAACAAATTCTACATACTCTTATCCAAAGTTCATTACACATCGAAAAATGAACTTTTTCAAAAATCAATCATTCTATTACGCCTCTCGACGTCTGATTTTCGTCGGAGAGCAATTCTCGAATTCTTCATCATGTGAATGAGGGAAACTTAGAAAAAAAATCCTGTGATAAGTTATGGTCAGTTATCGGAATTTTATAGGGACAATCTAGTCACTCTTTTGCTGATAACTTGATCCAAACATTTTTTGTTTCAACTTCCGCCATTCACACGATTAAGGATTGCTCTCCGAGGAAAATGAGACGTCGCGAGACATAATCGGATCAACAGTGTGCCTGAAAAAAGTCAATTTTGCGATGTGTAGGTAATGAACTTTGGATGAGATATTAATGATTTTTGGAGTATGGAGAATTTGTCGAATCACGCTATTACTGGTCCCCTTAGACTTTTTATTCAATCGCTGTATTTAATGATCGTTCGGAATTTTTGTTGTTGAATTCTTCCGTATCAAAGTTTGTTAGAAGGTGAAAGATGGAAAATGAGGTGGCTAAATTGTTTTTCATTGTTGGGATACCCTCGATGATTCTATTTCATACATGCCGTCTACTGTAAAGATAGATGTTAACGCCCGGTCCCTTTCACTCGGGGACGTTCGGTCTGGACTTCTTCCTTTCACTGTGTCACCACTTCCGGTCTTCCATCCCGCGCACGAGGATATATATATATATATATATATTGAAAGCGTCCAAAAGGGTCAACAAAGAAGATTTTCTCAGCGTATGTGGACCGTCGCGGATTCACTTGACTACTTGTTATCCTACATCGGATACAAAAATTCGAAGAGTATCTCTAAATCTTTTTCTTCTTCTTTCATTTTTCCTTTCTTATCTCGGATTAACTACCTTTTGTACGGAATCGAGCAGCAGCGTCTCACCAACGGCAGGGAAAACCTGGGAATCTGGAAATAGCAGGAAAACTAAACTCCGGGGACTTTGTACAATTCAGAGAAATCTTTCGACATTTCACTCCGGAAATACTAACTGGAAATGAAATTATTCAGCGCAAATGAGATAAATTATGAGCGGAAAAAAAGTTTCATGTTTGTAGTGTTTTTCTTTTTTTTTTTTCAATGCGGACAGGTGAAAAATATCTGGCTTAGAAAATCTGCAATTCGGATTGAAAATAACAAAGTTATGACGTCACGCTAAGATATATCTTTTCCAGTTTTTATTACGGATGAAAATGGCGAAACAAAAATACAGGAAATAATGGATTCAAGGTTTTTCGGTACATAATTTTTTTATGATTCTAATTTGGATAAATATAATTATTTATCATCGGTACACAAATTGATAGTTATCTAGGTAGGATACGAGGTGCGATGGAATCTGGAAAGCGATACTAATTCCTTTACGTGTGCCACTTACTTTTTGTACGCGATACACGTATAGGTAGAGAGGTATATCTGCCTAGCTTGCAAAATTTAATCGCAAAGCTCACGGTTTTACTCGCCGTTCGAGAGAACAAAACGCCGGTTCACCCAGAGCCTTCGGGGCTGGCGTGGCATTCTGGCATTACCTACTAGCGGTATATATACCGCGATTTTACGAGAATAGGGTATGTACACACGTACCTGAATGGAGTAGGCATATTAATACACACTATATTAATATACATATGTACACACCTCGGCGAGTATTCATCGACGTACGGTGGCAGAAAGCTTCTCGCTGACTATCAGCTGAGATCTTTGTTTCCTACGACTAATAACGCGCTTGTAGATTAAAGTCTGTTCGACATTCGCAATTGGCCCGAGGTTTAAGTCCAGCTTCAACAATTTGTATTCCTCTTTTACTTTAAACATTCTTATTGTTCTATTATTTCGCACATCAGTTCATCGACGGAGCTTTTTTCGGTTGACTATTCAAACCGAGGGGGAAATAACTCGAGATTTTAGTGACACATCAATTCTTGGGTTGAAATAATTCCGAATAATTGATTCAATTTAAAATAATTCATTTAATTATGAAAAACTCAGAGTAATTCAATGTAATTCACTGTTAATTCAAGTAATTCACTTTCAATTCAGGTAATTCTTATTACTTCAAGTAATTCACTGTTAATTCAAGTAATTCACTGTGATTCAATGTAATTCGCTGGGTTTTTTTCAAGTCATTCAAGTAATT
>JAFFZH010016089.1:63556-76779 GCA_018420115.1 Euura saliciscinereae
TTTTAATTCAGATAATTCTCATTAATTCACGTAATTCACTGTTAATTCAAGTAATTCACTGTTAATTCAAGTAATTCACTGTTAATTCAAGTAATTTACGGTTAATTCAGGTAATTCTCATTAATTCGAGTAATTCTTGGTCATTCAGTGATTTACGAATTAATTCACGGACTATTGACACGTCAATTCAAGGAGTTATTTCTCCCTCGATTCAAACGTGTCTAGAAATTTTTTTTCTTTCATACTCCAGTCTGCGAAAACCACCCACATCTTTTATGCTCGTGGGTTAAAGGTCGGACAGTTTTGTGATATAATATCCGCACGCCTACGATACTTGTTTGAAATTTTTAAAAGGTCTTCGCTTCGACGATGGATAGAAGTATGCAAACAAATTGACAATCTTTTTGCTATGATGTGTACAAAATTGATTTTCGATACCTGTGTAAAATACCTACTTTACTTTCGGGACAGTGAAGAAAAGATGAGTCCACGCAAGCGCACATTCATAATCATCGACTTTCCACACTAGTGGCTTTTCATTCGCGCATGCGCACTTCAAAACCGTCAGATATTATTCGTCTGCTTTTCGAATCAAACTTTCCTGCATAAGTTACAAGAATAGTATTCGTAGTCATGTAGTTTGTAGCGCTCGCCACATGTCATACTGCATTGACACGAGTACGATTTTGAATATAGCACTCGCCTTCGGCTCGTGTTACAATCCTCGTACAATATATTGCTTATTCATGAATTTTTTTTCCTATCATTCTACAAATTCGGATTCATTTTAGGTTATACGTGGCTTAAGACTATCGTTGGTTTAATTATTCATGCTGTGACACGGTTGGATACGGTTTCGCGAGGGAAGTGTCTATACATTTAAGGGAACGAAGAGAGTAGAATGATAGAGGGAGAGAGAGAGAGAGAGAGAGAGAGAGAGAGAGAGAGAGAACGAGGTCTGGTAAACTCAGGCGGGTTCGCTCGGCGATAACGACGCACATTATATTCAAACAAGCCTTTTCCCCGAACGAAACTCTCGGCCCCTGTCGTTCAAAGTGAAACTGGGTAACGTGGTTGTGTGCGTGTTGCGCCCTTACACGCCTTCGCCATCCTCCCTTCGACGAGGCTTAATTGGTTTTCCCTCTTTTAAATCTCTGTTCAAAGAGTAAATTATCAAAGGAAATGCGTTTGACGGAATAGCAGATATTTTATTCCACTCCCTCAAAGTTTTGAGATTTCTTTTCTTTGTACCTACGGTATTTTACGCGAAAGATTGCGGTGAATTTCTCGCGATTCATTCAGTTCGAAACGTTTGAATCGAAATTGAAGCGAGATTACAGAAAACCGGTGAAAAAGTCTTCATTCTACTCTGATCTTTTTTATCCCATTTTTCTCTTCATGTTAACCGCGCTTTGTTCTCAGACAGCAACGAAACGTGACTATTCACTTCTATCAGCTGTTTTTATAGGTTTCGTCAAGTTACTTTGCTCTATTTTTATTTCGCTCTAAAATAAACACAATTGCTTTCACTAATCGATCGATTTGCTCCCAAACTAATATCGACGAATTCATTCCACCCAAAAACTCCACAACCCTCGACCCTCGGACCACTGGAGGTCCTCAGAATCACGAGTTGTCAACTACGTATAAAGCTCCTCTAAAAAATTCAGATAAAATTTCACTCCCAATCTTATTAGCAGAGGGTAGAAGAAATAAGGCTCGAGCTACTATGTTGTAAAACATTTGAGCGTCTCAATCTGAGAACGACGGTCGTCTCGCTTGTCGTCAAGTTGTTATCTCCCCCTGATGTCTTTTTTCTTCACCCTCAACGTCCCTCATTTTCACTCCTTTCTCACTTCTTTGTGTAACAAATTTCATCATTTTCTAAAGCTCATAAATTTCATAATATATACAATTCAAAAAACGATCAAAGGTGCAAAAACTGTGTCCATTTTTTTTTCGTAAGAAGAAAAGAAGAATTGATATTTTTGTAAAAATATAAATGAAGTGAGAACAAAATGGGATGTGTAAAAAATTCAAAGACGTGTAGCGATGAGATGAGATTTGAGGTGTTCAGTTTCCGAGTCTAGTTTTCACGTAATACCGATATACCTATAACCACGTGATTCAGAATGCAAACGTTGACGCGAAAGTTTTATTGGAACGGAATGGGGACAAAAGGGGTTGTGGAAAAGTGACATCGATCCACTTTCGTCAGCTCGTGCACCGGCCGAAGGCCTTGTCTTGCCTTGAGCCATACCCACCCACATCTCTATAATATACGATCCATGTACATACAAATTGACTATAACAGCTTTTGCTCTGACGCTGTTCAATTTTTGTAGAGATAAACAAGAAAGAAGAAAATTAACTGTACCGAGAGATTTGTCTCGATTTCATGTTTCATCTTCAAACGAATCTTCTTATACAAGTTATATGAGAATTAAGGATGTATAGGCCATACAATCTCAACCAAAAGTGACTCTCGTCGTCAATATTGAGTACTTCGAGATGAGATAAAAATCGGAAAAAAATCAACCGTAATCAAGATGATAAGAGTATTCATTTTCAATAATAATAATGCCCAAAAGTTATCAACAAATTGTTTAAAAAAATTATTGTTTAACAGAGTTCCTGGTGACGTTATTTTTTTTCAGGTCAAATGAATTCGTTAATCTTTCTGAATACACACGAATTTTTTCAGAATTTTGGCACTTTTTTTTAAATTCCCGTTTTCGATTTTGAAAAATGGAGAAAAAAAAAATGAATTGTGGATATGTTATTGTGGAAACGATGTAGATTACAATTCCGAAGTTTCCGGAGCGTGGAACTAATAGTTTTGTAAATACAGCCTCTAGAAATTTCCGAAAACAGAAATTTAAAAAAAGTGACAAAATTCTGAAAAAATTCGTGTGTATTCGGAAAGATTAACGAATTAATTTGACATGAAAAGAAATAACTTCACCAGGAAATTTGTTAAACAATGATTTGTTTAAACAATTTGTTGATAACTTTTGGACATTATTATTATTGAAAATGAATACTCTTATCATCTTGATTGTGGTTGATTTTTTTCCGATTTTTATCTCATCTCGAAGTACTCAATATTGACGACGAGACTCACTTTTGGTTGAGATTGTATGGCCTATATATACATCCTTAAGAACCGTTATGCCGGTTGAAAAATTTCCTTGATGGCCTGCTTTATAATGTGTAGCGATAATAGCCGCAGGATATGGCTAACCGCAATTCACTTTATTTTCAAAGTCGATTAATTCCAGTTTTATTTGAGATAAAGGTTACTTTATAGAATAAATTGCTCGTGTTTTGTTAGCGTGTGAAAATGGGTGGAAAATTTTAGAGAGTTTTTAGTTTTTAGCAAAACCACGTCAAACCCAGTACCTACCTAATAAACTTTGTACACTGTATAATCGAACGATAATTAGATTCAGGTACCTTTAGTATGCCGCGTGAGAACGGGCAAGACCTTTATGTATACTACGATATAAAACAGAAAAAAAAGCAAAGAAGATGAATATTAGTTTTAATTTGCCTTTTTTTTTTTTGCTTTTACTCCAACGGTATCTGAAAACCGCTGTCAAGTTAATTCATGTATAGCTTTTCTCGGGCCACTTAAAACGCCTGACACCATCTTTACCGCAAGACGACGACGTTATGCTTTGCCACTGCTGAGTTTGTTTTCTCGCGGATCTCTTCTCTATATTTAGGTTTCTCTAACCATCACGGGGGATTGAGGCAGAGACGTTGCATCTTGTATCTGAATTCTTGAGGAGCTATGGCCACTACGAGAAACCTTTTTTTTTTGTCAGCATATCTGGTGGAAGTTTCTCTGAAACTTGAGACACACTTTTCAAGCGCATTGCTCAAACTCCATTCAAATTCAAACCCAACTTCCAAGATTCCGTTCAGTTTACATATGTACTTTTTTTTTTTTTTTTTTTATTCTACAGACACGGTTTTGGATGAGGATTATTGATACTAGGAGTACGATAAAATATTGAAAAAAAATTGCGAAACATTGGTATGTTGGGAATATCGTAGAAAAATAACCACAATTTAAAAAGTTGAAGCTATTCTAGGCGTTCTTCGTATTGAAGCTCGAAACCCTGAAACGAAAAAGACAGACAGAAACTTTGCTAAGTAGAGAATAGCACCAAGAAATTTCTGACCTACCGCTTGTCTCTGGAAACTGGCCAGTCAAGCTGTGTTAGTGATGGTAGCTGGCCAATTTCCAGATAGAAGCACGATGTAAAAATCAGGACAATCATTTCCAGATATGATATTTCGGTTTTGGATGCTTCCTTATCAATTTTAAGCACCCAAAAACATTGGTAAGGTCCCAGAAAGTTTAGTTTGTGCTGGTTTGAAAAAATTTCCGTCATGTTGCCCGGGACCGAAGGCACCAGCTCCTGGACGACCAAACGACCCGGATCGACCCGTCGCGAAGCAAACGCGACCTCTCGACCTCCCTTTATGCGATCGTAAACTTTCAAAACTCCTTTTCCATTCCGCCCGTTCCCTCTTGTTACAGTTAACCCCGGCTCAAGTTAATGTAATCGCACTTACCCACGGTGGCTATTTTCTCTCTCTTTCGATCTTTTTTTTTATCCGAAGGCTCTACTACCGCAGCTTTTATCAGATTATTCAGCTGTTTTTTTGTTCTTTTTTTTCAAGAAACATCTACAGATATTCGAAGGACTCGAAAAGTTTTACTTTAAAGGACGTTAAGTACGAAAAGTGGGGTTAATTTTTTGATAATACTTCCCCACGACCCTTGTCGGGATTACATTTTTGGGGTTCGAATATAATTTGAACCTTGGATCAACCCTTTGGCTTCTTTTACAATTTGCAAGTTGTTAATTCATTCATCTGACGAAATTAGGGGAGCTATAAACCACGTAAAGCTAAAGAAAGAAGGAGGATAAAAAAAAGATACATTCTACCGAAGAGCCTCGTAAAGTTTCGTAACACGCGTGTCTGGAAAGGTTCGTCGTATATAAATACGTCGATCAATCAAGAGAGAGTCTCTCGAATGCTTCTTCGGATTCGATCATTTGCTCGTTCGCACTTTCGTCCTGCTTTCAGTCGCCAGTCACTTGATCCCTTCTGCGTCTGTCATCGTTTCTTTAACGGACCATTTCACCGTCCCGTACAAATCTTCAGTCCCGAAAGAGGGGAGTTTGAAAAAAGAAGAAGTAGAAGAAGAGGAGAAAAAGAAATTCTCATTCCGATGAAGAGACAGAATTGATTACGGTTTTTCAATTCTCTTCGTATTATCGATAATCACTATCCGAAATGACTGCAGAAAGATTGCAAAAATTACAGAAGTTTAAAAACGGTTGCAAACACAAAGATGACACGTAAAATTGTAAAAGTAACAAAAAGATTGCGAAAATTTTACCCTAGTGATTTCAATTGATTCCGGAGATAACAAATGATTACAAAAATTACAGAAGAGTACAAAAGATGACATTATAATTGTAAAGATGATGGAAATATTACGAAGATTAGATGAGATTAAGGGAAGATTACAGAGATCCTGTGCACCGGATTGTAAAAGACTTTAGTGTCCCATTTTCACCTGCGAAATCACCTTTGGAGTTTCGCGTTCCGGGCTACTCGCAGTTTGAACGGAGATTAATTCTAATCCACGTTATTGGCAGGAGGACCGGCTAATTGCAGCGTCAAGTCAATCGGTTCGCACTAATCGGTTAGCAAGGTTTACTAGAGTGCAACTACCGAATGCTGTTTCGCTATCTCTATAATCCGGCCCACATTCGCTTCGGGATAGCTGCTGCCCGCGATTATGTCAGCCTACGAGAACCTGAATTTGTTCAATCGATCGGAATGAACAATTCGGATAAGAATTTCATTCATGGTTGAAGTCGCGTTCCCCGATACACTTACTTTCAGGGGTTGATGATCTGCTCCTAAAGCGTAACAAGAACGAAATCTATATTCCGACTGAATTTATCCACTCGGTAATTTTCCCCCCCGAACCCCCTGCCACTGCCACACCGCGGCCGGGGAGAGGGACCCCGTGTTCTATATTGGGTCGTAACTTGTGTAACTGATTCTGGCGTGGCCGAGGTCCGGTTTTATGGGAGAAACGGTTTTGCGAACGACCGCGGCGACGAACCTCGAGACGGAGATCCGAGGCACCTAAACTATAGAAGATGGTGTATTGATGGAAATATCGATACTACTCGATCAACATTTCATATTGTGTCGGTGAGAGCTTTACTTCCTCGTTTACAATGAAACTTGAGCCAGCAGCCATGGCTATCAGCCAAACGCTTCAAGCTTCTCCTGAATATAATTAGGAAGTACAGATTTCTGTCTATGATTTTTATGAAAGCTCGAAGAGCATTCATTTTTGATAATACTTCACAAAAATTTCATACTCTCGGCCTCATTCTTTCATTCCAATTGAATTCAGCACTTATATGGCCGTTAGCATCAGTTTCATTCCTTTACAGCTTACTTTTGTTCAGAAAATGTTCAATCAGAAGAGGTTATAATATCGAAGCATAATTTTGACACACCTACTTGGAAAATTTGTAAACAGAAGCGTTAATGACTCTATTGCAGAACAATAGGGAACAACGGAAAGTTGGAGCATGTGCGCATAGTAAATTATCGACTTTACACCCTAGGGCTTTTTCCGCGCATGCGCACCTTCGAGTCACTCAGTCGCATCGGGCGTAAGCGATTTATCAAGATATATTAATCCCCTACTTCAGGTTCGCGAGACGGATATCTTATCAGTTGTTAAATGTTATACTTTTATGCTTCTGGAATCGAACTTTCCTGCATGGGTCGTAAAAACCAAAGTTCAAGCTCCCAATTTTTCTCCTTACCAATTATGGAAACCCAATCGATTGAGCGAGCACAACGCTATATGGTTTGATCATTTATTTATTTATTTATTTGCACCTAGCAGTTGTATTTGATTTCAAGCCTTCTACAGAGATTTTTTTTTGAAGGATGACTTTTGTTGAAAACGCATTTTTTTCAGAAAAACTTGATGTGGAAAACAGATTTCTGTTGGTGGGTCGAACTTTCCTGCATGGGTTGTGTAAAAATGGTGTATATGGAACGTGCAATTCGCCACATCTGCCTCGGATTAATGTTTCAGCACTCGCCTCGACTCACACTGCATTCGTACGATTATGGGTTTAATTGAAGCACTCGCCTTCGGCTCGTGTTGCAATATTCTCACCTTTATACAAATTTCTTGCATTTTCTTTCCTGCCTTCATTTTCTCTGAATGATTGAGACTTTTTTTCTATCGGTTTGTTGATATTAGCGTGTGTCAACGTATCGTTGATACTGTGTCACGGTCTTATTAAAATACGTATACCAATTCCCGAATGGAATCTGGCTCTGTGCCCACGTCCGGAAATATCGTCGAAGTTACGAACTACGGAGTAAATAATAGACATTTGGTTGCGGTTTTCGTTGAGAATATAATTTCTCTAAAATTAAAACACTAGCAAAGGGAACGAAAAATCGTTCTTGGATAAATACCAGAATCTGCGTACGTAGGGAAAGATTACGAGAGGCGCACGGACGACGTAGAACAAATAAGGGAAAGAGGGAGAGTATATAATGGGGGAAAAGAGGCGAAAGAATGAAAAATAATAAAACAAAACGAAAAAGAAGGTAGAGGAATGAGTTGACTGTGAATGCCGTCGAGTGGAATGCCGTTGAGGGAAGATAAAAAGAAATAATGATAATAAATAACAACAACCGTTCTTGAAACCAGGGTAGGGTAGGTATATACGTATATACGGTAGCAATATGTCAACCTGTTATTTGCAGTGATGAAGTGAAGACATTTTTTCATCTCTCTTATTCGATGTACGTTCTATGTCTACCATTTTCTTATTTTTTCCATTTTTTCATTCCCTCAAATTCTATAATAATGTATTCGTGAAAAAAAAACGACTTCATGGAATTTCATAAGACTTCATGTGACTTCAGATGTTCCGTGGGACTTACATAACTGTACGAAGTCTCAGCATTGGCAAAAAAATTGGCACGATTATACACTGAATATTATACAAATTAACAAGTCCTACAATTTTTCATATTTTGAAATGAAATTTATTGTATAAGTTCAGCGTATAGAAACACGTTCGGGAAAAAATCAACAACTATTTGTGTCCAATAAGGATCGAAGCAACGACGCCTCGCTTAGTAATTCTGGATACAGTATCGGAGGACGAATATCTCATCCCCACAGGGGATGAATAATCGTTGATTAGATTATAACCGTATTAATTATAGTTGGGTAGTATACCCTAACCACCTGTCGTACCCCGGATCGATCTACCAATTCGTACTACTATAACACTACTATAGCTAGACAAGAGGCGAGGAGAGCTGAACCCATTTCGGCACCACAGGGCCAACGTCCTCGCGTCTAGGTCTCTGTACCAATTCACGGCAAAGTCCTTGTTGACGTCGGTGAACCCTCTACCTACTTGCTAATTATCAGTCGCCGAGTGGTCAATCGATTTTCTGTTATCACGAACCGATACACACTGCACAGTAAATAACCATGACCGTTTTGGTTATGTGTATCAACCCCCAACACGCTCGTGATTTACCTCCAAGGTAAGCCGGGCCGGACGTGGACGTAGGTACATACACGGTGTTTAATTAACTCTGCAGAGTCGTCAGATGTTCGTCATTCTTCGTGTCAATTGAATTTATTCAGAAAAGAAAGGATTAGTCTTTCATTGTAGACTTCGAGTTGATATGAATGAACGATTAAATGTGCTCTGAGGCGGTAACTACTCATAATCTACAAAGTTTAATCGACATGAAAGCTTTGGTTTTATTAACACGAGAGATTGAGTGGAAAGTTGATGGATAGACAGTTGATTTGTGAAGTGGGGATATCACAAATGACACATTCAACGGTTCGCGAATCACTCCACTCGAATAATCACGAGTTAGCGGCGTAGCGAATCATATTGATCAACTTGAACGGCTGGATAAATCAAAACTGTTTGGTACATCACTTTATTTTCTCCATCGCTATCAAACATCCACACATTTTTTTCGGACAGTGTTAATTTTCCATGCAGTGACCTTTAATATGTCAGTTCACTAATTAGTACTTTTCTGAACAATTCGATCGGATATTAAATATTGATTAAATTTATTCATTCGGTAAAAACTTTTCCAATGAAAAATCTAAAAATTATAAACAATAGCTAAAAAAAATTAATCAATTTTTCAATTCGAAGCTATTCAAAATGAAGACAAAATTTATTAGGTCTGTTCGATTTCGTTCCATCTTGGCTCATTTTGTTCGGTTAAGTATTCCGTACGATTTTACCGTGACGCGATTTTTTAATAATGGTTTTTTCTTTTTTGTTTAGCATTGAATTTTATGAGATTACATTGACATCGATTTGCATGAAAACAAAAGCAATATTTAAGTGAATAATATTGATTAAGAAAAGAAATTGTAGGAAATTATTTACTGGAAAAAAATGAGCCTAATCGATCAAACCTCTGATAGATTTTTCTTCATTTTAAAGAATTTCGAATCCGAGCGAATTGTACAAACAAGTATTGATTTGAGCAAGGGGCTATTCAGTTGAAATCAGACAAAGAAAGCGCTTTGAAATCACTAGAAATCAGATTCAACCATCTGAAATCAATAAAACAAAAAAATCCGGTCAAATTCTTCGGAATCACTTTGAAATCATCCAAAATGGCAAATAAAATGATATGGAAAATCAGCTTTAATCACATATTAAATCATACGAAATCATTCGAATCACTTGTACACTGAGAGATTAGGTGAACAAAAAAATGCCTGCTTGTATGAACCCTCAAATCGGTCACGATGTATCACATCTCCTTACACAAACAACCCGTAGGCAGATATATTGGTCCGATTATCACCCTCAACGCGGTGAGACTAATTTTCGTAACACCACCCCTGCCCCCCTCGTTTTTATGCGAATGCAAATTGATTTAGTCTGCCGTAAGGTATCGTCGCACACCACGTTCCTTGGCGTTGGCTAAAATTGGCCAGCCAACTGAGGGGCGGTCTACCAGACCCTCCGTGATGCGATTATCCTTTATTGTCAAGCTTCCTGCTGCCGCCCAGCCCATAGTGTCCGGCGACTTATTTCATCCTTTTATACTCTGGAATTTTATACATTTTCGAATTATTAATCTATACAAGTAATATATACCAAAAAGATGTAGAGTCAGGTTTGATATTATATTTTTTACGACACAGTGGCTACTTTCAACAAATTTCGTATATAATGAACTCGATGAAGAATGAGGTCGAAAAACACCAAAACCGCGGTATGCGAGTTCTGCTAAATCGAATATATTATCGATTACAGAATATAATATGATTATTCATTATCTATAACAGAGTCTGCCGTCATCGATCCTCGACCTTTTTCCGTTCGCTCCATCCGCTTTAGAGTTTATATATGTACCAGCTTTAAAGATGAATAAGTAGAGGACAGAAAAAGTGAGAAATCCCGTTGTTGTGGTCAGCGGGATCAAAGCGAAAGTGAAAACAAAAAGAGAATCAACCCGGACCAACCGCGTAACCGGAGTCAAAGGTTGTTTGAAATTATTTCAAACGTTTCGAATCCCTCGCGATGTGGTCACGTCTCGCGAACGTCGCCTCATTTAGCCATTCATAAAGCTTTGCTAAACACGAAATGTATGCAGATACCTGGCCCAGTCTGGCTGCTAAACTTTAACCTAAATTGCGACAAAGAAATCAATTGAGGTCACATTTTTTTCTTTTTTTTTTCTTGGTCAGTGGTCAAAATTCTTTTTTGCAAATTATATGGAAGAAATTTGACTTCTTTTGCTCCTCTTCAAGTTCATATTGTGCGGACGTTTTGTTTTTTTCTCGACACGGTGAAAATCTCTCTGGTAAATTTCTCGTTTATTTTCGCCTCAGGTCGACTGAGTCAGCGGTCAGGACCTGCTAATAGCAGTCGTTAAAATCTCTGATCCCGAGGTAGGGTCGAGCGGCGAGGGCGTTGCCATCGGGACAGTCGTTGTCTCACTCTCTCCACGGACAATAACGATCTTTACAAATGATAATGAAATGGTTAACGAACTTGTACCTTTCATCTACGCCACGTATACAGACCGACGTATGATCCCTCTCGACTTAACAGTATTATCATACTTGAAACACGGTTTATCTATAGTTTTCAATCGGAAATGATTAGCTACGCTACTTCCCACACAACGAATCCACGCATTCAATTAGCAATGAGGAAAAATAGGCTCTAGAATGTGAGATGGTAGATTTTATGAGTCTAGCATTTTTTTTTGGATTTCTTTGACTCGTCAGTTTTTACAGAATTCATTGATTAAGAAAAATTTTACATGTTTTGAGTATTTTAGGATCGAAAAATTCTAATTTCTAATGAAACTCATGATAATAAATTGATCAAATTGATCTAATTTCTCTCGAAAATGATTTTGATTAGTTTCCCCACGATTTTGAGACACACAAGGTGCCAAAAAAATACATATTAGCCAATACCAATGGCCAAAGAAAAAAAAATTGATATTTAAATATAATTTTGTTCGAATTTTCGCAAAAATTTTTGGCCTGATAAACTCCGAAGATAGGAAAACTAGAAATCATGAGAATTTTTTTCAGCTCTGCCCGTTTGGCCTCGCTATTTTAGGTATCCCACTACTTTGTATGTAAAATACTCGGTTCAATCATTCTAGACGAGAATATGATTTGACAGAATCGAGTAGCAGTTTGAATAAAAATCTCATTACCGAATCGATTCTCATATTCGTATATTGACGAGTTGCAAAAAAATTGTCGATAACCTCAGGGCAGGGATCATCGCCTCGTGCGATAAGAATAAATCGGTTCTGCAGCAATGCCACATCTTCATCGACCACGTCGTCACGTATTAATTTTTGATATGATTTATAAGGACATGTAAATTTTCTCCTCTGTATATGTACGTACAGTGTTTTAATAATTATCAGTCCCAACGACTTCGGAATGAACGACAAGTCGTTCCTAATTATCCTTCGCTCTTCGCGGTCCATAAATTATACGAGTTGCAAATTAACGCTGCGCACCCGCCAACCTCAGGGTCATCAAATTTTTCGGGCGTATATCGACTCTGTATAGTAAACGTCGCAATTAACACGCGAACGAACACTGATCTTGAAACTCGAGTCGTCATTCGACCCAATCGAGCTGATGTCACCAGTTATTTCTGCATGTCTCAGAGACAGAGGCTCGAGACTTTGGCCATATGTTCGTGTACCTTTCTCGCTGGCCCCAACGAACTCGCTATTGGCTACGTGCGAAAAATTGCACTTGTGGCAGCTTTACGAAGTTTAGACATATACGGAGTCGAATGAGAGTGAATATCGTCATTTATTTATTCCCTATTTCACTCTAATATGACCTAAACTATATAAAATAATTCATTGAACAAACTCGAAATTCGCTTTTCTGATTCAATACATCGATGTAAAAAGCTAAAAGATGCGACTTTTTGGGGTTAGGGTAATTTTAAGACCCTGTATGTTGCTCAGGGGGGAAAGTTCTTAAAGCTGCCACCATGGGCGCCCCTTCCATTCGCTTGCACATAGCGAATACGTGATGTTATATTCGAACTCGAGTGTTATAAATATGTAGTCCGGGGCAACATCGCGTGACGGTGAATTTTAACTCGTAACTTTTAACTCTTAATTATCTCTGACTCTCCTCGTTACTTTTAAACTCGACTCGAGTTTACGTGACTCGAAACTCTGTAGTCTCGGAGGACAAGAGTTATTCCGGGTTTTCTCTCTTCTCTGGATTTTGTCAAATAACGATGATTAATTTTTCCCAGCCTTATACTCGATCATCCCTCATCGGTATTCAAATTCATTCAATCATGCAAAGAACGTATAACGAACTCCGAATCCGAATCGAATCACGATTACCTTATTTTGCCAATAACCGTCCTTCGGTTATTCCTAGATAAAAAATTACCCAAACTGATTTTCAAGCTCTTGCAATTCTCAATGAAAAGTTGTGTCACAATTTTTTGTATTGAATCGATTCTTCATGAGATATGAAGGCCTAAAGTCAGATTTAATCGTTTTTGCATTGTCTCATTCTTTTATTGTCAATATCTCACTTCCGGTTGCTCCTACCGGAAAAATAG
>JAFFZH010016089.1:76789-120699 GCA_018420115.1 Euura saliciscinereae
TTTTATTGTCAATATCTCACTTCCGGTTGCTCCTACCGGAAAAATAGTCTGAACTGATTTTGAAGCTCTCGAAATTCGCAACAAAAAAGTTTCTTACAATTTTTTGCGTTGGATCGATTCTTCGGGAGATATGAAGGCCTGAAGTCAGATTTAATCGTTCCTGCATTAGCTTCTGTGTTTGTCTCACTCTTTTACTATCAATATCTCATTTCCGGTTGCTCCTACCAAAAAATAGCCGGAACTGATTTTGAAGCTCTTGAAATTCGCAATAAAAAAGTATATAACAATTTTTAGCGTTCATTCAATCCTTCGGAAGATAGATAGACTGAAAATTCGCTCTTCATGTATTTCGTAACTTGATGGATTGTTCGTCAGGTAGTTTCGACAGACGCCTGGATTTACGTTAAGCGTAATTATTCATCGTCCCTATCGACAACCTTTGTGAATTTTGTTTGATATTTTACACTATGCCGAGTCCATCTTATAATAGGCGATTTAAAAATAAACCGTGTGAGATTTTTTTGTATTTTTGCTTCAACGTTACGTGGCCAAGAATAATATTCACGCCGTTGAGAATATAGACCGGAAATCGTGTATGAAATTAACAATAAACATCCGAGGGTCTAGAAAACTGGCGTCAAAACGCTACCGTATCGTAATTCATGATATTTTTGACAAAATATTGCGGTAGTTTAGAAATATTTTCTTTACACGAGACAATACGAAGGATATAGAAAAGAGCCGAGACGAGATCCAATCTTCGCCACGCCTGGCCGCCTCGCCTCCTCTTTTCTTCCCATCCTTAACTATACCATGCGAAACGGGACTCTTCGCTTCCCCATCTTTCCCCTCTTTGTACTCGTCTTATTTTTATTCCTCACCACCGTCGATCCGTGTATTCCGCCTCTATTTACAAACTCCGGTTTTCACAGCGTTATGAATAAACCGAGAGGCCAAGAGGATAGCTGATCTTTTTGTGTATTATGTTCATTACGTTAAACGACGTAAATCTTTGAGCAGAAAAACTATCGACTCGTTTTAATAATTTTAAAGGACTATTTTCAAGTTTCTATCAGTGAAAAATTATTCACTGGATTAATACTATATATATATATATATACCCTATAGTCGCGACATGCGGATTTAATTTATCCTCAAAAGTTTGTAGAACTTTGTGATCGTCGCGATATATACATATATGATATTAAGCAAGCGAATGCTGACACAAGGCGGTAGTACCACGTAAACAACTGTTTTGTGGTTATTAATAGTTTACCAGGAACGAGATTCAATCTTCTTCCGTGCTTTGAGTTGATATTAATTGTCACGTGTGTCACTTGGAAGTTTAGCAGAACTCAAGAACGTCTTCTGTACACACTTTAAATCTATATGGAAACTGGTCAAATCTATATTAAAACAATACTTTACTCGTTCAATTTATCATCAAAACTTGTTTAAAGTGGGTGAAACGCGTTCTGATTGGCCGTGACGTCAGAATTCACTATTCTAGCGCCATATTTTGATAACCTAACGCTATATCGTCAATAGAAAGCAAGAATTACCAGGTACGAAGTTTAGAGTGAAAAGTGAATTCCCACAGACGACGGGATTGTAATACTGAATAGTGACGTCACAGCGTGGCGCGAAAGAGAGACCGTTTCGAACGTGAAGTGACTTTGAATTGACAATATATTTCATTTGAACTATACAATAGTTTATTTAATTAAGTGTCTATGGACGTCATCATTCGTGGGTCTCTGATATTTAGAAAGAAACAATGGAATTCCATTGGACTGAGTGTCTGATTATATGGAATCACCTACGCAATGAGAGTCATAAAAAGTTATGTGCATCGTTTCTTTAATTTCCTTAACATCGATTTACCGATTATTCGATTGATCGTGTCGTGATTTCCGTGAAATCCGTCATAGCTTGAAAAAGTACTCTTGTAACGAGAACCGGGAAGTCAGTGATTCAACGACCTGGTACATAGTCGAGTTCGTTGACTCACGGATTCGATTGCTGACTGGTTACTCGTCGTTACGACATTCGTAGATACACAACGTCAATTTTTTACAATTTTTTTTTCTCGTCTGATACAATTTTTTACCTTTTTTCCCCGTTCACTTTGGAACAGTCTAGATTTCGATTTCGAATTCTTCATCAGATTGTGAAAGTCGAATCCTTCTGTCGAGTTTGATCGCACGTATGATCGCACTGTGCACTTTGGTTTCCGATTTCGGCTGACTCGAAGGTGCACCAACCTCTCCAGTACTTCCTAGTCGACTGTTTTTCATTCATCGTGGTTATATATTCCCCTCTCTTTCATAGCTTGTAAAATCGTATGATAAAGTATCAGGCTGAAAGACGGAAACCCAACGAGGAAGAAAGCACGACTTGTAAGAAAGGGATAAAAGTTCAAGTTTTTCCTCAAACTTTATTTAGTAAAACTCTAGAGAAGCTAACTTTGACCTTATTTCGCAAGATATTAAACTTCTTATCTCTTCCTATCCGTCTTCAATCACATCGCACGCAATTTCCCGGAAATAATTAACTAATTATTCACGGAATTCTAATCCAGTTCTGAGCGATTTTTTTTCCACTAGTTACGTAATAGTTGACCAGTAAAACAAATGTCAAACATTGAACAGCGTTTTTATCCAGGTGATTCTCAATCAGAAAATTGAAGTAGTAAAATATTTATAGTTCAATGATTCAATTACGTAATTTTTAGTTATCTCTCTTCTCGTACTTGTAATTAGAGAATGTTAGGGGTTTCTGTTCTGGACGTAAACCAACTCCTCGACTTTACCTACCCTGTGCGGTTTTGATGCAAATTGAAGATAAACTCGCTCCCCTTTCTGGCTCCATGTAACGTGAGGAAAGTTTACCTCTGTATTACGTGGATTTACTTCCCTTCCCCTGTGCTTCTGCAACAGCCTTTAGAATTGGTCAGAGGGATGTCTGCGTAGTCACGAAACGGTGACCTCGACTTCGATTAATGGGAAGGTTGGCGGATGTTGAATAGGCGTAGGCGTCGATAATCGATCGATAGGGTCTGACGACTATTAGAAAAGCGACACACGAAACTACTCTAACAATATTACATTTTGCTATCTCACATTATCACACGTCAAGGTACATAGAATGGGGTATAGCTGATCTGTGTTTTCCGATACACTATTAGATCCCCACCCCTCTAGTATACAACAGGATACGACCAAGGAACAACTTACAGCTCGTACCTATGGGTTATTTTATACGCAGGATCGATCGAAGCTTAAACCAGGCGGTGCGGGTCGTCCGGGTTATAAATATCTGCGATCATCCTCCCATATTCTATACCATCGATAGATACTATCTGAGAAGTGAGAACATTCTATGTCCTCTGTGTACCTCGTCCTATACCTTATTTATAAACTCATTTTTATATCCGTAATTTTGATTTCTATCAGGATATATAATATACATTCATTCTCGGGAGAGATCCTGGGTCCCAGATCATCCAATGTGTCACTTAGTTAGACAGTCATTGCCTCAAAGAATTCCCGTTATTTTTTTGGTCGAAAACGTTAGACAGTATCGTCAAATTCGTTTCCATCACACCGCTGTCACCAAATATGTTAAGTACCGATCAAGTCGACGTTCACACTCACTGGTCGTTGGGGTAAAAAACGGGAAGACTTGACAGCTCAAAAGTATCCGATAAAAAAAAAAAAAAAATTCCACTTTAAAAGTAGTCCTTGAGGTATTGATTTCATCTGACAGTCTCCAAATTTCTTTGCCTTCATCGACATACTCATTTACATGGAATTCCGTTTATTGGTTTTAGGATAGGTCATGGTTAGGTTATTTTTATTTTGATGGTACAAGACGCATCAGTTTATTTATATTCAGTGTGTAACCGATATTTTATGATACTTGCATCGCACTTGTGTGCGTTGGTCTTATCACACTTGATGATCAACTGTTACAAGCAAAATACCAAACATAAAATGAACATGTGTCGTGAATATTAGAATTCGGATCCACACATATCAGTAGAAGATAAGATTCAATGATTATTCACTGTCACATGATGACATCACAGTTCTAATCAGAAGAAAAAAATTACTTTCGCTATAGCCTTTTCCTGCCGGAAGAAATAATCGTCGTGATTTCCGGGTGAAATTTTGTTGGAAACAAACAAAAATCTTTCACAATAAAATGCCGAAGGTGCCTAAAATAGATATTTATGTGGCATGCGCAAAAAGTAACTGTTTATTCGGCAAGGTTATGTTTTTCGTACGAGCCGTTGGTTTTACCCGGCGAGCCTTGTAAAGCAACGGGGAGTACTAAAAACATAACCTTGCTGAACAGTTACGGAAAATCCATTAATAGTCACTTTGACGCCAGTTGAGTTCCGCACGAACTGCGTATAGGAGCTGCTGTAAAAGGTAGTAGAGAGGGGGTAACCTGCGGTACAAAGACTTTATTCCGCAACTTTGACATGCGCACTTCGAACTGCGCATCAAAGTTGCGGAATAAAGACTTTATACCGCAACTTTGAACTTAGCGGTATAAAGTGCCACTTGCCGGAACGAAAACAAGCGTCAAAAAGTGACTTTTTTAATGCCTGTGCCGTAAAAATATGTTTAATAAATGTGTACATCGATTGTCGTCAGTGTTCGAATTTCTAAAGAGTCTCACGATCAGAACATTTTCTGCAAAAGCTTTTCATATCCTAGAATATAACATGAAATAGTTTTGTTATCAGAGATCTAGTATCAATTTATAAAAAAATGGGATTTTTACGGTTGAAAATTATCGGTGGATCTCTTGTTATATGGAAGGTATTGAATCCGTGATAGAGATTATTTGAATGGGTAAAATGTTGATTCAACAATTTCGCTCCCGTTAAGGTTAACCCGGTTCAATTGGCGGAAGGAAATGGAAATGGGGAATTTGTTCGGAGCGAGTCGCGTCGGACCTTTGAACCTCTTTTTTTGTCTTTCTCGTACCCTCGCTCTCTCTTGGGATCGAGGTATGGTGGACAGGATGGGCCAAGGTACACCCGAAAGAACTACCCGTGGAAGAACAATTGAATTCTTTTATTCTGCCGTGGCCGTGGGGTCGACGAAACGATGCCCAGCCCCAAAAACCTTCAAAGGTAGCAGCCCGAAAGTGTTCGCGTCTTCTTTTATGTCC
Organism: Euura saliciscinereae; assembly: GCA_018420115.1. Lineage (NCBI taxonomy): Eukaryota > Metazoa > Arthropoda > Insecta > Hymenoptera > Tenthredinidae > Euura > Euura saliciscinereae. The sequence continues at coordinate 81,977 of JAFFZH010016089.1, forward strand.
GTTATTATTTGCACCCTCGTTTTTTCATTCCTTTATCGTATATCTTTTCGAAAACTTGTCCCACCCCCGCTTCTATACTCGGAAGGTCAACTTTTTCCGGGAAACTATACACAAAACTTTACCAGGATTCAAATATATTTCAATACATTTCCCCGGGTGGGAAGTTGAAAATTTCTTTTCGTCGACAAATTTGATATACAAAATAAAATGGCGATTAATCAAATTTTTGTCACAGTAGGATTCGGTTATACGAGGTTGACGACCGAGGAGATAGAAAAGCTCGGAAAAATCTCCTCGGTTAAACTTTGAAGCCTCAAAATATGCGTTTTAAGATTATACGAAACGTTTTCTCCTAGGTAAACCGCAGACGAGGATCGCGGACATAAAAGCAACTCTTTTTCTTCATCTTTTTTTCCTCTTTCATATTGAAAAGTTGTATACCTGTCTGCTGTACGTTGCCGAGACTAAATATTTTTACGGTGACGTAACGTCGTCGTCTCGAGGCTATCTCACGGACACTTTAAACTTTGAAGCGCGTTATTCGTTAGCCTCGCTCTTCCACTTCCTTTCTGCGTTCGTAGATGAGATTTTTTTTCCTTGTAAGTAATTCAGCTTCTTCAAGGGGGGGTCCAGCGACTGGAGAAGTCACTGGTAATTTTTTCTCTTTATTTGGAGCTTCAAAAAATATGCCGCGAAGCCCGACACAAAGTAGGATATAAACGAGGAATGAAAAAGTCTGTCTTTCGGTACAGCAAACTTAAAAATTTCAGCTTAGAATAATAAAAATTTTAGGAGTTATTCGAAATTCAAATTTCCATTTCAAGCATGTAAAGTCAAAAAGTTTAAAGAGTGTTAAAAAAAAATCTGGTCATGAGGAAACGGGAATAACTTTTGGGTATATTGTGTGCTTCGTTCTTTACGATGTTTTAGGGACGATACATTACCCCATCTCTGAACTTGGACGAAATTGATCTCACTTTGATGATTGATCCCGGAGTTAATGAATTAACGGTAATTGACTTTGCCATTAAAGTGTCACCGTGTTCGGTGACCAAAGTCGTTTGTAAAACGGAGATACCGGGGTAAAGGACTCTCGGGGTTTCTTTGCGGTGCTGATTTCAAAGCCGGTATTATCTTATCTCTCTCTCTCTCTCGCTTATCCCTTGGCGCGTCGTATATCCCCTGCCATTAATGGCGAGAATTCCGACAGGAATTTGCTCGGATTCGATCCCAATGAAAATTGATGACGCAAAATACCCTCGAATTATAATGATACAGGTTGTATAATTCGTTGAAGCTTCTACTTCGTTATAATATTTAGTTGATAATATCCTATAATCCGGGAATTTTAATTAGCGTAACAGGGCAGATGTTAATTTATTTGCATTGACTTTGTATCGCATAAAATTGCTGATAAAGGAATTCAGTTTAGAGCACATAAACGGTCTGCTGCCACGAAGCTACGGGCCAAACGTATTAATTGTTTGCTTGTCGAGTTTAATTTAGTTTCAGCTTCCTGTGCTTTTACAGACAGAAATTTCAGCCTGTTTAATTATATATTCTACGCTATTGTGGCTTATTGTTAATGAGATATTTAACGGTGAGTTTGTACAGTTTTTATTGATATTCATTCATCAGGTGTCTTTCAACTCCTCCTCGACTTTTCTATTCCCGAGTCTATTCCCCAATTCTCAAATAACTTACGATTTCAATAATTAAATACTTAGCTTAGCCTAACGGAAGACCCAAGACTCTAATCCTCTCCCACGACTGAGAATCCGGCTTTCAGCCTCCAGGTAGACTTAGGGCCTAGTCTAGCCCAAAGTCGTAGGACTAAAAAAGGAATTCCAAGATCTGAAGAGATTTTTTAGCTTTGGTACACAACGTGACATTGATAATCAAGACAGAGTTCACGTTTGACCTCACGCTGAAAATACTCGAAGAATTCGTTCATAATATTCTAGCTAATTGATTTTAGTTTCCAACGGACTGGAAAATCTGGAAATCCTGGAACTATGTATCAGCAAAATCAGAAAAGCATCGTAAAGAACTCGGATCAGAAACTATCTGATTTTTAGCTTGATAAATTTTAGATGATTCATTGAGGTAACAGGTCCGATTCGAAGTTGACAAAACTGCGTTTTGAGTTCTGGAAATCCTGCGGAAATGTTGGGGAATTCGAAATCAGATAATATTCATTGTTTCACAATTAGTCATGGAAAAATTCAAGTATCTGCTTTCACAATTTCAAGACAATTCATTGCGATGTGAAATTGACTCCTTTTTCAATTGGAATAAAAAAATTTGAATTTAATTTCGAAAAACTGGAGCGTTTCGAGTCCTGGAAAATCTGGAGACTCCATCAAATTTATGTTATTCCGAAAGTTAGAGGCAACCTGGTGATACACTATCGAAATTTTGCGCGGAAATGAGATCAAACAGAATATACACACGTGTGCTTTGAATCCAAAGAGATTTGCAGAGGCTGTTTTATGCCCCCAGCTTGGTTCGGGCCAAGGTCGATCCCTGGCACGACTGTGTGCATTCTGGGTGTTTGAAATTTTCCTGGGAAAATTCGAAATGTTGAACATTCTGAATGAACATTTTTATTGAAACGAATTTTTTTTATTACATATACTTGAAGAATTTCTCGCCCGTAATTCGAAAAAAAAAAAAACGAATCATAAATTTTTATAAACGTCGAGTTAACCGGCTTCGCAGGTATCGGAGTATATCACACGTCAAATAGATTTGTTCAAGCGTGGTAGTCGCAGAGCCTATTCAGGTTGTGAAAAGCCTCGGAGCCGCTTTGACTAGACGCGTGAGGGGTCGAGAAAAAAATTTTTTTTTTTCGTTAACAAATTCTTGAAACTTTTAAATACATTCGGCCTTTTTTTCCTTAACCTTTTTCAGTCTGTTTTATTTTTATTTTTTTATTTCTTCATTTTCTGTGCGTTGAGGATTATACTCTGTTAAGAGAGAGAACTTGTTGAAAAGTCGCTCCTTGATTCCACAAGGTTACGTTTTTTTAACCCTTGAGTTTTTTCTTTTCCAACTACGCGTGTTTGAGATCATGAGGTGTAAAATTCTCATCTTTATTGCGATGTACACGTCTAAAGATTCAACTCTTGGTGTTTTTTTTTTCTTCTCAATCTTCGTTCACACCTTTATGTATGCAGTAGGTCTGTATATATATACATATATGGTTGAACATTTTCACTCAGCTCTAGAATCTTCTCTAGAAGCCAAGAAACCTGTATTAAAAAAACTGTCTCTTCTCAATTCACCGAGGTATTATTATATAAATGCCTGAAAATTTTATAAGTTGAACCTTCTCAAGCTAAACGGTTTCATTCGACATTCTCCAAACGTTAATTTAGTCTAGGAAATTTATCTACATCTCAATTCACGTGCCACGAGATGAGACACTCAAATTCTCGCATGAATCTCATGTTGGTCCATATCCTGTTTTTTTTTTCCTTCGTTTTTGTCAATTAATTATTTCTACAATTTACGAGAAGAAAGAAAATCAACATTGTTTCTGTTACATGAGGAACTAAAAAACACAGATTTATTATGTCATTTTTGTCGAAATCACCATTGAAAGCTCCTACCAGTCTGTTGAAAAAAAAATATTATAGTTTTCAATCACTGTCAAATTTTGATAAAAGTTTCAGATTTTTTTCTATAAGGTATAAGGTAATTATGTTTTCTTTTCCATTTTCTAAAGATTGTAAGTTATCAAGTCTCCCGATTTTTCCTTTTTTTTTTTCGCCTCCAGTTGGACGCATAATTTCAGAATAATATATTAGCTGACAAAATTTGGATCCTGATTCAAATTTTGAAATGTTTCAAGATACCCTGTGAATAAACCGGCTGCATTTAAAAAAAATTGAAAAAGAAAAAAAAATTACTATAAAGTCTAATTCCTCGTACAGACAAATAATTAATTGTATCAAAAATGTATTGAAAGGCAATTTTATGTCTGATAAAGAATTGACAATTTCAATTCATTCTCGTTGATCCTCTCTTTTTTCTTTCTTTCTCTCTCCCTTTTCTCCCTCGTTCTGCGATATTTGACTCCCTTCACGGACCCTGTATCTGCGTACAGGGTCTCTCAGGATCAGATAACGGTTCAAAGGTTTCGTTTGGCAAACTGGAAAACTGTTGACCCGCAGAAAACCTTTTCGCGGTATTACCGAAGATCGTGAGACTCGTGAATGTGGTAGAAGGGTTAGCGAGAACAGATGAAAAGGGCGAAAGGGGAAAGGGGGAACCTCCTTGACCCTGCGGTAAGCCATAATCCGTACCTAATCTTTCGGTAATAACACGACGCGACTGAAGGTCTCGTATACATTAACAATAAGACGATCATCACACGGCATTATTAAAGACAGAGTGATTAAAACATCCAAGACTTCTCAAAGCTGCTGTAAAGTTCTCGAAATTAATTTCATTAACTTTTCATTTTTTTTTCTTCATGTTGAAAAATTTCAAACAAACTTTCAACCCCAACTTACCTTATCCTACCTTATTCGCGTGCAAATAAATAGCCTGTTCATTTTCACTTTGCAAAAGACAGATGGTAGGTACAGGTTTATGATAGACACGTGGAAGACACGCGATCGTTTTATACCGTGATTATTTGCTCCTTTTCTTATCCTTGATGGCATGTCATCAGGTAACGCGTTTTCAAAATCTAAAAGCTTTTTCGTTGCCGTACCTCAAGAGGTACAAACAGCGCCTTGGGACATTTTGAAGTTTGATAAAGTCTTGACGGTTTTTATCGTAAAACGAATTACTCGGAAATTAAGATCCGGTCGATCCCTATACCTTTGAGACAATTTTTAAATAGATTATGCATCGGCTTAGCTGGCTGAAAAAAAAACTAAATTCGTTTAGTTGGTAATTGAAAATTCACTATTCGATTGAAATCAGTTTCTTGTTTGTTCAATTAAGAATTTTACACGTGTAATAGTTGATCAATTAATAGGACAATGAAACTGTGTTTTAAAGTTCGACTCTAATCGACTGATCATAATAAAACAGGGAGTTGAAAATTTATTAGAACCTTCCGGTTACAAATCGAGTTCACCTCAGAGCCCAGCTAGCGTTGAATAGTTAAGTAAGGTTCAGGCTAGGTCGGAGTGACTAGGAGGAGGAGGGTTAGAGGTTTGTTAAGTTGGTAGAGGATGGGGAATCCGTTGCTGGCAGAAGGCGTGGATAATTAGGAAAATAAATCAGAGACCTTTCGCGCTATTTAAGGACCGCGAACACATTGTTGCAGTGGAAAAATGGGTAGGTATATAATTGCGTATTGTTTCCTCCTCTCATCTTCTCCTAGCCACTACGAATGTGGGCGAGTATAGACTCTCTGATTTCCACCACTTCCAGATTTTTACAGCGATTAATTTACCGCGTAAAGCAGAAAGTACAAAATTTCTTATTTCGAAACGGTATATAATTAATATACTTGATACATGGGTATATGTTGTATTTGAGGGCTGGGTTGAACTTTGATGGCTTGTAAATCGATACCGTTCCAAAGTTATAACGATGAGTTTGATCAGTTGGAGCAGGAACCTGTTTCAGGGCGAATATGTAGACAGAGACTGGCGATAAATTGAATTATTTCAACAGAGAAATGTGATTCTTCTTCTTCTCTCGACGAGTATCAATGAAACGATTGAATTATTGCATATCGTGAATTTATTGGACGGTCTTACATTTTTGTCGGTATCTCGCTAACTGTGCCTTTCGGGTAAAAAATGATCAGAACTAAATTTAAAGCTCTTGCAATTTTCCACAAAAAAGGTATCGATATTTTTTCACGTCGAAGTGACGGTTCGAAAGATACAGGCCAAAAAGTTATGGCCTCAAGACTGTCGATAAATGAGCAATTTAAACAGAAAACTATACTTTGATCTCCCAATCCTGGTACGCATACACCAAGATGAATGAAATTATCTTTAATCAATATTCAAGGATGAATTTTACCGTTGAAGGATTTTTTTTACATTTTTGCTGATACCTGGCTCACCGTTGGTCCTAAGTGGAAAATGACCCGATGTGATTTTCAAGCTCTAAAAATTCTCTACAAAAAAGAAATCAACCTTTTTTTGCGTAGATTGGACGGTTTCGAAGATACAGGACTAAAATGGTAGATATATGCGTAATTTACATAAATTTTTGTTGTTCATTGGGCAACGTTACGTTGAATTTCTTCCCTTTAGCCAACGTAACATATACGATTGAGGTTTCTTGGTATAGTAAAACGGACATAGAAATAGTTCTACTAGACTCGGAGCTAGCCATCGCTGTTTATTTCTCCTTGGCCTCGTACGCCCGCAGGCTTAACCTACTTCTTCTATTTCCCAGACCTACAACCGCATACGGATACCTACTCGTGGAATACGGGCTAGATCACGTAGCTATATCGGTATTTACGTAATAATTTATGCATATCGTCCCTCGAATCAAATAGAATTGACGAATCAAGTTCACTAACGGCGATGATTGTTCTCCTCCTTTTTGCATTCAGACATCAGACACTAGATGCTAGACAGCTTTCATCTCTCCTTTAACTAGTTCTAGACTCCGACAGGGCGTCAGTGGTGGCGGTATAAATAATTTATACCCCCAACAAGGGGGTGGGGAGGGTGGTTTGCGCGGGTACGATGTATTGCATTAAATATGAAAACCAATATAAAGTTTTCTCCATGTGGCCGAGAACGCCAGCGGCAGAAACCTTAGCGCCGTATAGCGTCACCCGGATCGAGGACCACGTATCGACATTTAATCAGGCACGTGGTTAGACTGCAAATGACGACCCTATTTCGCGATTCGGTCAGAATAACAATTCTACCAACGATATTTTCTTCCACATGTGAACTTTCGGTACAAAATCAATCGTATTGTCGATAATCAAATCAATAATAATGTTGGTTTTTTTTTTATTTCTCTGTTTCAGGATGCAGAAGGAACGTCGAAGTACCTCGGTGATCGAGGTAGCGCGCACGCGCCCGGTCAGTAGGGCTGGCTAGTAGCCCTGTCGAGGCCCATTCCCGACACCCTGCAGGCACACATCAGGTTAGCTAACACCTAATCAACACCCGTTTCATAATCATGTAGTGGATTCAAGCAAGGATCTGCGAGTCTCGAGTTGAAGCTGACCGATTCTTATTCTTAGTTTCGTTTCGCATTCCCACTCTCTGAATCTCTCGGAGTGAGTGAATCTACTCGAATGGACTGATAATCGAAATTAGCAGGTCGAAATTCGTCAGGCCTAACGCAAAATAATAGAGGAAGTTGGTGCAAAAAGTCTATATAAGTAAAATTTGTATATAAAAAATGATTAGATTTTTCTTTCATCAGTTGGAAAAGTTGAAAAAAAAAGTAATTTTTTAGTACCTTTATACCCTTTTTGAACCAAAAATTGGTGAAATGTTGTCGATCGGTATGATGAATCAGTTTTTCATTAAACGATCCATAAAAATTGGCAAATTGGTGAAGGATGAGATACCCATCTCTTGATATACAGTATTTCAATTTCTATTTTATGCGTGGGTGTCGTTTTCCAAAATCCAATCAATGGATCGAGCTTCCAGTTCACGTGGTTCGTCATTTTTTAGAAGATAAAAATTTGATACAGATCGTTGAGGAAGTTTCTCGAGATATCGTGCGCGATGGAAGATATAGATCTTCACAGATTACCTTCTTTTGTCGAAAATTAAGATCTACGTTTTTTTGTTGAAGATTTTCGAGAAGTTTGTGCCCCTTTAAGTAGAGCATGAGTATTCTACAAGCCCTAAAAAAAAGTTTGAGTACTCGAACAGTTGTTACTTTTTGAACGTTCTCTCGCATCAACATACGATCTTCAAACCTCATTCGATCAAATTAGTGTAGAATCGCGTTAATAATCTTCGAATAAACGATTTCTTGAGTCCGACACATTTTTTTTTCATGTAGGACGCGATATTTCTGAGTGATTATATCCTCGGAAATTTAGAAACAGCGCAACTCCAATTGATTGAAAATTTTTCCACTCCATTCATGCGAGTTGTGTTGTTTTCACTCTGAAAAATTCACATAAAATTCGTATACTGCAGCTCAACAGGATTAGCGGGACACTGTAAATGACTGATCGCGTTAAATGGTGACCCATCAATTTTTATTAGTGGTACAATGCGTTGTGGTCAATTTCATTGCGAACCTTTTTTGGTCGGTGAGTGCACTGTAAAAAATGTTTTTTGTGAACTGCCAACGTATGTGTTGGAAGTTTTATGCACATACAGGAGTCATAAAATCACTTCACATTTGAGTAAAATTAGTTTTCAAATACGAAAAATTTACTACACAATTTCGTATTTTTGCTATTAATGTGTAGTAATATTAAAAATTTGTTCATAAATTCAAAGAAAATGCATAGCGATCCACTTTGCTCTACTAAATTTGTAATTTTACAAGACTTTCTTGTAGTTAATGTGTAGTAAATTCACAATCATTTTTGGTATAGATTGATGAGCACACCGTACGAGTTCAATTCACTGATCGTTCCGATCCGGAATCTATATTCTGGATGGATAAAAATTTCCGTACCATTTCATTTCACCCACGTCTCAACGGATCGCGTTCAATTTTTCAGTGTGTCGGTGTGTATAGTTGTACGATAGAGTTTGAGAGCGAGGTTGCAGTGATGCCCGCTCGCGGCTATCTCTTGTTGGGCGAGGAGTAGGAGGGTCTGGTAATCTCGTGGTGCTTTTTTTTTCTATTTTACCCTTCAGCAATGTGCTGGAGTAGCGGCTGGCTCCGTAACAATGGGAAAAGTAAAATTGAAAAATCTAGAAATCGTGGTCGGGTTGTTTGGACACAAGTTTCTTTCCTAACTCTGTGTAACATTATATCCACAAAATACGTTATGAAGTGTATAGAAAAATTTAATTTCGTCAGTCTCACATAATTCTTATTGCTAGCCAGCAAATACAATTTTTCTTTTCCTCTTTAATCTCGTCTCGGAATCTTTCTGCTTTTTCTCTTGAATATTTTATGAATTTTTATGAAACCTGATGGGCGACGAACACTTTTTTATTCTCACTTTTTTTTTGTGTTACAAGTAATATGTCTCGAGGGCTGATATCGATTCCCATTTGTACAACCTGGCAAAGATAAAAAACGAAACACCATTTTCTTTGTCCTTTGGTACTAAACTCTCGAGGCCTGTCATCGTCGGTATTATCGAGCCTCGTAATCTTGGTCTCGAATTCGTTCGTCACGAGAAACGCTAATTACGAGATCTGATCAAAAGATTCTTAAACCTGACAAAATCGAGCTTCGTCTTCATTTGCCTTTTCTGTCTTCTGTTTTATCTAAATTCCCTCCGCATAAATTCTTCATTAGTTTCCTCATTTGAGATTATCTATAGATAATAGAAAACGAACGCGATACCCTAGTTACGAAAAAAGCTCGTCTTCATTCCTCATTCTAAAAGCTCGATTTTTTTATTTATTTTTTTGCCTCTACGTCTCGAAAACTGAAAATAACTTTCACGACATTGTGTGCTGTGTGCGGTATTTTGCAATTTTATTTTTATCATCGTCAGATACACGGTTTTATAACGGGCGTTGAAAATATTGTAAAGGTAGTATGAAAAATATTTCTGTCATCGCTACCCTCTATGCGGTTACGCAGCCGTTACAAATGCGAGATATGATGTAATTAGAGAGTCTAGGTGATCCCGACCTCGAGACGCGGCTGAATTTTTTTACACCGATATCCCAACACAGTTGGACCGTGTGAGACGAATTAGATGTTACAAGTCTTGATATTCGCCATGTTCAAACTCTCTCTCCTTCTCCATGTTTCTTTTCTTCGCGTATTTCATCCCCTTAAAATATTCATCAATCTCCCAAGAGTCTCGCTCTCGAGATCTTTCTCGAACAAAACGGGGAATCTCAAGTTATTGTATGATTATTTTATTCCCTCAAATTTCCGAGAAGTATATAAGAGTTCAGAGAAAAAGGTTTTCGAATTACTTATTCATTATCGCGAAGCGATATTCTTGTATCGATTTTCCTACGTCGACGATCAATTTTGGGGGTAGATTTTTGCTGAAAAAAAAAAATTAAAGCACGAAATTTTAAGCAGACATTTGACCCGAAGGGATGTTTTTGGAATGCGAGTATTAGTTACCTGTCAGCCCTCTGCTCTAGCTCCGTCTATCCCACGTGGAAAATTCACCCCAAGGCTCCCTGTGGATTCAGGTTGCGATCCACCGCTACGGTACAAGTAATTAACTCCAAGTGGCTAATTAATATCAATGCCTCGCTGCCGAGAACTCGTTTAGTCCTTTTTATTGTCCGGACTCTTTCTTTCCCTTCTCTCTCTTTTTTTTTTATACCCTCTTGTTTTACGCCTTGGAACTTTTCCGAGGGATGTGTATAAACCCTGGGGGAAATAGAATTACGGATTTTACACCGTGGGATAAATCATACCTCGATTATGTCGAATTCAGAATCCTGTGGCGTTCATTAATTATCAAATTATCCTCTTTTTTTTATTGCAATTAGAAAAAAAGCCTGAGGGGATCGATCAGGCTGCCTACCCAGTTGCAAAAAATAAAGAAAGAAGGAGAAATAGTAAATCGACGAGTGTATTTGATCGTTGAGAGTAATTACGGTATCACTTTACTCCTCGTCTGCAGACGGAGAGAGGGAGCCATTAGGTATATATATATAGCCAGCTCATTCATATAATTAGCTCTAATTTGCAGGCAATTAATTTTACAATCGCTACATCAATAGACGTTCAACGCTCTATTCGCTCAAATTAACCGTTAATTATCACGTTACATCTGCAGTTGTCAACTCTTATTCCAATAAGCTATGTAGTACCTAATTTTATTAGGAAGGCGGCTCGTTACTCCGTCTCCTGAAACATTTTCAACCTGATTGATCCCCTCATCTCATTGTCAGTTTCGAAACGGCTACGCAACGTTCGAAAGTCAACATATCATTTGGGTCCGGTGAAACTCTGATTGAAATCAAACAAAGTTTTGCTATATACAATGACATTTAATTTATTTCAATAAACAAATATTTAGGTTGTCAGTTAAACAGGTTGATTCGATATCATCGTACAAATTGACGTTCATAATTAATTATATTATTAGTTTCGAAACTATATCAACGATGTTATCAATCGTTTTAAAGAACCTTTGAGTATCTCCGGTGCCTGTAACGGATAGAAATAATTACATTGAATTTAAACGAGTTAACATTGCGTGGCGTTTATAACGAAGTATCAAGAATCAAGGCCTCAATAGCCACGTATAAACTCACTTGTCATTGTGCGTCTTGAGTATCTCTGCAGACGATTGTTACGAGTAGAAATAGTACATTGTGTATCAAAGGCGGAAAGAAGAAACTCGCCTTCCGCCCGTGGTGCACACGATACTTTTCGTCCCCACCCCTTGAAACCACGCCTTTTCATACTTTCCGCCCGCTCGAAGCGGGCTGTAATGAAAATGTGCGCCCGCTCGGCAAGCGGTCACAATAACTCAGATTCAACACGCTTCGCATGTATGAAAAGACGCGTTTTCAAGGGGGGGTAGGACGAAAATAATATTAATGCTGTCTCGGAAAATCGTGTGATTAATAAAAACCTTTTGTTAATCAGAAGGGTGAAAACTTGTACTCGAATTTTTTCCCGTCCGCAAAAATTCTCAACGTTTTCAATTCTCGCATTTCGTTACGTCACTCAACTTTGACTACCACAAAGCCTTTTATCCGATGCACATAAATTAAGTGACTATAGATAAGCGGGTATAACTAACGGACTTCTGACACGCGAACAGAACGGCTTAAATTCCGACTGCAATCTATCCACACAAATATGAACACAATAATCGGACCATTTTTTTTTTTTTTTTTTTTTTTTACGCCTGTGCCCCCTTTTAGTAGTGAATTACATTAAAGCAGATATTCACCTCGCTGTTCGTGTTTATATATAACCTACCCTACTGTACCTGTATAAATTGATCGTGTATGTGGATATATATATATGTATACATTTTTTTTTATAACGTTCGCTGACACGTGCAATGGAATCGGTTTCGGAATTTAGCGCGCGAATTGGATGGTTCGTGAGTGCGAAAAATGAGGCAAATTAAGACAGAACTCGTTGGTCAATTCATTTTCACCATTTCACCGATGAACATCGATCCGTTAATTGTTCTTTCGATTCACACGCGAGTGTATCAAATATTCCATTCGTCACATTTAAAACGTTGTACCTATCAATGATTTAATCGAGAGGCAAATTAATTACTTGTGAATCTGGTGTAGACACACTTTCGTCAATTTCATAGGCCACTTTGAAATCTGTTGAATCTAAAAAATCCCTGAGATGTCATAAAAGCTATAATGGAGACATTTTTTTCAAAATCCTCTTCAGTTTGTAGAAATCCACAAATAATTTGAAATCACATTAAATTTTTTGCTTACTGTTGAAATCTTTGAAAATTCTTCCGAAGCATTTCTAAAATCTGACGAGTGTCACTAGAGTCACTAATTAGGCTGATGGAGATGGATCGAGTAGAGTCATAACTTTCTGAAATTTGTGGCAGTAAATTTTGAAATCTTTGCTACCTTTTGAAATATCGTAAAAATAATTAGATTAATGAAATCTTTTGAAATCAGATATTTACACCTAAATTCACGAGTGATTAAAATCTTGGGTGAAGCCGAAGTCCATCCGTTTCGTAAACTGATTCGACTTCCGGTTTCTATATCAAACGTTCGGAAACATGAGTTGCTTTTTTCTCAATATTCTTTCTCTCATCACAATTCCGAACCGCTGAAACGGTATTCAGTTCAATTTCCTCTACCTAAAGCTCATAACGTGAGAATGTCGTAAGCAAATGTTAATTTTTTGTGTCATTTTTCAATATTTCGTCGACAAAGTAGGAGAACGAGTCAATATCTCAAATATTGAATCAAAAACTTGCTATCCCAAATTATTGAAAATTAGATCAGTGAAAATTTTACTTTAAAAATTAAAAAATTAAAATTAAAATTTAACTATTGAAGAAAAATGTCTTCAGACCCTAAATTCATTGATTTTTATGCCGATGACTAGACGGTGGCTGAGTTGTTACTATACTAGTATTTCCGTCTCTGCAGCACGTATCGTAAAATGTATTCTTTGAAATATACACTACTTCCTTGAAAATGACCGAGCGTTTCCCTATTTTCCGATAATTTTCGCAACTCCCTCGCTCGACTCAACTCGCTTCTCTACTCTCCTTTCCATTCCTTTCCTTTCCGCTTTCTACGAACATAAATATCTTGGTCTGAAATTTATCTCAACCATGTATCGATTCGACGCTATTTCCCTCGTCCACCAAATTTCACCATCGAACCGGAGTTTAGGGCGATAAACATAAAACAATAATAATCAATCTCAGCAGCGAAATAACAGAGATTACTTCTTCTGACACCGTCTAGAATATATCCTCGATCTCAAAGTGTCAATTCTTTTACCGAAAGTTCAATTATATTTAATTAGGATGACGTTTTTCGAGCCGTTTGGTTAATTTACACGTTTCCAAAGCCTGTATAGATTATCAATTACCCCGATTTTCGATGTAGATATTCGGAGCACGTGCCCGTATTATGCCCCGCGATGGTTGGCTAGTAACAACGAACCCGAGGGGTAGGTAGGTAGACACAGAACGCATATAATCGATACGCACCGTGCTCGGAGCAAGCCAGAGAGAGAGAGAGAGAAAGGGAAAGAGCAAGGGAGAAAAGGATAGAGAAATTACCGACATCCCTCCAGTAACAGCTTGTTGTTGATTTTTTCCGTCGCTGATTTATCGTAGGTAGTTTTCAACCACCCACATTGTCGCACCTGAAAATCACGATGAGGGAGCCAGACGCCGGCCACTAGACGTACAATGTCTACCTTTCGGTCGATCATATCTACTTGACGAGATTTGCGCCCCAGGCACCCCGTGCAGGAATCATTTTAAGCCCGTGGTTCGGGCCTGAATAATGATTCCAATTTGTAGGAGGGACCCGCGATAGGGCATTAGGAGGAAGTCTTGAAACTAGAATTTCCTTATCGAGGATTCCCCACTGATTCCCAGCTAGAGGCGTCAACAGGGGAAACAGGAAAGTCAGAAGAATAGTTAGGGAATCTTGAGTAGCAAGTGATCAAAAATCAATCGTATCGTTATTAAAATGATTGTGTACTGCCACCATTGAATGAATCGTGAAAATGTTTCAGAAACCGATTAATTGAGAGCTTTAATTATCAATTATTTGTATTGGTTCTTCATAGGTTTCAATAGTCAGGGAAAAGTTGAACAATTGTCGAGACTGTTTTTAATGGCCACCCTGCTCAGTTGTACGAACCGCTTTCTCAGGTCTTGATTACAAATTGGAACGATTTTTGAGGCCCCGAGTCTGTAGGATTGAGGACATTCTCAATAAATTTCAGCGATACAAGGGACGTGAATTTTTGTTCTCCGTTTGTGATATATCGTCGTATGGGAAAATGGGTAGGGTTTCTAAGACCGAGACAGCTGCTTCTCGAGCTGGTGGATATAAAGCAAGGAAAAGTAGGAAATGCCGGGGTGTAATCCGGACAGATTTACTGTACCGCAGCGAAGCGGACCCCCGACAATGTGATCGCCGGGTTTCAACTTACTCTTATATCGTTTTTACTTTTTCAACGAGCGAGGAAAATATCTTTGGTTTACAACAGCCCGTGTTATAAAACATGGTCTATGTAACAACGAGTGGTACCGCGGTCTTATGCGATCGGAATTTATAGATCGATGTTTCGATTCTGCGGATCACAGTACTTTTTGAAAACTTTCTCCACAGACGAAAATATCGTTGTTACATACGCTTCGAGTACTGATATGATAAGAAAACGCAATCTTATACCTACTTCCGAACGTTCACATCGATATCTTAATGGAGATTCAATCAACTCGCTGAAATCTGTGACGGGGAAGAAAACCCCTGGAGAACATGAATTGATGCTGATTAAATTGCAAGCTTTGACCAACTGCTTAGGGTTCACAGTCGGTAAGCTTTGCTTTCTGGCAATCAAAGCAAAGCAGGACTGGTAGCGAGTCACTTTTCTCATAATTAGTAACCTTTGGCGATTGTAATCACTTTTTCCAACTATATGCAAGATTTGATCACTTTTCTGGTCACAATGAAGCTTCGCATTGCAAAAATATCAATTTTTTCCCTTCATATTCGTTTTGTCCTCGATGTCTTACTACGATCTCGAATTGAGTTAAGATTTTGTGTATCACATAATACAAAAAATAATATCCTCATAGAAATGATTCAATTGATAGAATAATTGTTTCAAATCAATATTGTATTCTACCCCAATTAGGATTACAACCCCATTGTAACTCCTGTTGATGTAGTGGCTGAGCAGTAATTGATCTTTCCCAGTCGCTTTTATTCACTTCTTGGTCACTTTTCGGATTGAAAATCTCACTTTTGTCACTAATTTTTGAACCCTCTACAGCTCTGAACCCTGTAACAGCTCTGGTCAGTAGGTAGAACGTCGAATGATATTCGAGGACCGGTTCTATTGCCACTCGGGCTTTTCAGCAAATCAAGTTTCTATCGGACTTTGTTGAATTGGAGTACGTATGTTGTTACAGCTTTTTGAAATACAGGGTCTTGTTTCACATCGGAATGGATAAGCTCGGGGGTATCGACTGATCGTCCCCGCAAAACTGCACGCGGTATAAGTATATAAAGAATGCCAGTTATTATTCCAGTCATTTTTCTTCGCTTTCTCTCTCTCTCACACTTTTATTATTCTTATTCCTTTCTTGAGAGCTTGTACTCGAAACGATTGCTCAGGGATTTGTTTGTCGTTTGTTGTACAAAGTTTTGTTCTTTTTCTTTTTTTTTTTTTTTGTTGTACTCGCCTGAATTGACGGTAGCTTTTCACGCTTCGTATAGAAAACCTACGACGACGCTCTTCACCGTCTAGACGATCAACGGCAAAGGATTGTGAAAAAATACAACCATACCACCTCGTTTGATCAAATAATTATGAGTGATGGAATAATCAAATTTAATTGAATCTTTGAATATACACCTTTCACAAAAATAATGGGCCACTAGATTTCCCTAAAAATTGACTATTCTTTGGAAATTGTTTAACCTTGCGAAAAATATTGGTAGATGGATGATTAAAATCACACGTTACGTTATGTGAGGCAAGAATTTCTCAAAAAATCGTAGAATAAATGTCACGAAGGTAATTTGAAGGGGAAATTTCAAGCTTAAAATCGTTCATTTCGGGAATAAAGAAAGAGGGTTCCACCCTCCCGTACAGTACTTTGAAGTTGAAGTCCAATTCGTCTATTTGTAAAAAGTCGCTTCAAAGTGGCATACTGACTCATGACTTTTCATTTGACTCTTGATAAATTTATAAATTCGACTTTAGACTTCAAAGCAATGTACAGGACGAGGGAATTTTTTTCTGGATTCCTGAAACGAACGATTTCAAGCCCCAACGAACGTCCCCTTCGAATTCTATTTCTTTACATTAAATTTGCTCTGAGATCTTTTTTCGCCGAGTCACGTAACATTGAACTAAAGAGTTTCCTCAAAGTTTTTTACCCATTTTTACATTTTACACGATGCATCTTTGAAGAGAAGTGACATAATAGATTGAATGACAAGTGTGAAAAGTAGGCGATGTCCGATGAGCGTGAAGTTTGAAAAGCCCTAGTGCGGAAAATGGATCACTTAGGATGTACGCATGCGCCAACTTTTCCTTCCCTCACTGTTAAGAATTGAGCGGCTTCAAATACGCAGTCAAACTTTTCAATCAGGTGTTAGAAAAACTGGTTATGTTTGGGATATACCTGCGATGTGGCAGTGGATTTGGTTATACATTTTTGACAAGCTTTATCGTATAACTCTGTCCATATTCCCATTACACTTGGCAAAAGGTATATGTGTAAAAGTTTGTTGGGACGAACCAACAGCCACGTGTGCGGCATTCCGCAAAAACTCACTAAACCCGGTCTAACCAGCACTGCCGTAATATAGTGACCGATTTATATAACTCACGTCCGCAAGCTTTAGTTATCTTCTAGTTTTACCAACCCTCCATGATTTTATACCGTAACACACAGCTAACTTTTTTTCTGCTTTAATACCGTAGGAGCGTAGAGACCCCGGGGTAACCCGCACCGTTTATCCTCATTCTGATACATATTATCAAACTTTCGTTTAAACATACCACGGCGTGTGTAATCATTTGTTACAAGTATAATCGAAAATCAGCTTGAGCCCAGAAATGTGGTTCAGGAAATAGGCTCGCAGCGTCAGCGGATATCCGTTATTATCAGCATCAGTTGGTCCTGAATTGAAGCTGATAATTAAAACGGAGCACGCCAGCCTTCCCCCCGGTCAATGAGGGCAGATATGCAGCCTCTGATTTTCGGGTGGAAATACCTCGCGTAACTTCTTCGGGACGAAGTGATTTATCGTATTTAACGATTTTGGCAGAGATTCCAGTATTTTTAACCCACGGTTTTCAAAGGATCAGCTGTTTTATACGGATGATCTACCGCGAGGTTATAACTCTTTTTTCGCAATCCTCAATCTTCCCTAACATACTGCAGAAACCGAGTGTTTTTACCGAACCAGATTTGGCTCTTTTATTACTCCTACAGATCTGGGAAAAGATATTGGCAAACCGAGTCCTGCGGGGCCTCCCCTCGCCTCGGAACTGCGTGTAACTTTGTTTGAAATAGTTGGTTGATTAAAATAATTATAATCACGAGGGGGGGTGGGAATCTCCTGACCCGGTAATTTTGGCGGCTTTGCCAACTAGGCGAGGCCTCGATTAAAATTCAGCGTTATTCTCCCCTACCCCTCGGTTTCATCGCAGCTTTTGCAAAGCGCCAAAAGCCAAGGAGGGAGTCTCTGCAAGAACCATCTTTCGCCCACTAACAATCGTGGTAGGCATAACGCGATGCTTTGATGTAGATTTTCGGGGAGATGAGAAGGGAGGGTGCGGGACGCAGGGAAGACTCTGGGGCACAGCATTAGGCGAAGACCAAACTCCCGTTATATACTCAATGGGAGAGATGAAAGAGAGGCTGGGTTGGAGAAGTTTAATACCCACCGTTGTGAACATGCCAACCGTGGCAAACTCACTTCCGGACTAAACCACCGCCTTATGTTACACAAGTTTTTCTTATCATCGTTTTCGGTTTGACCCCCCTTTTTCGTCGATGTTTAAATTGTATCAAAAACGGATCTGGTTTCTTTACTCATTTTTTATTATCAGACGGAGGTGAATAAGGTATGTTATTATAAAAGTTCTTTCGCAGTACTTTCAAACCTTTTCTTGGTATCAAGTCAAAAGGTTCACCTCACCTCCTCCTAAATTCAGTTTACTTTGTATCACGCTGGCAAACAGTTCTTAATTAATGGCGAAACGTATAATAATTCAGGGTTAGACCCCCCACAGAGCTCGTGAAAGATAAAGTAGGAGAATGGAGAAGAGCAGGATGGGAAAAATACCAGGGACCAGAGGATAAAATCCTCGTAAACACTTCAGTAGTGGGCAATTTGATGATGAAGTAAAAGGTTCTTTTTTTTAGGCGAGGGTGGCCCAATACCCGGTACCATACTAAAACGTATATCTAAGTCAGGGGACGAGCCGGAATGGACGTTGAGAAAGAGAATAAGATAAGTTGCCGCTACGAGACTAGAAGACTTCCAACGTTCTGATGGTAATTGAACAAATTGGCCAAAATATACGGCATGATAATGATAAGAGAATGAAAAATCGGGGTAATTGAGTGAAGCTAAAAAAGCCCAGACACAACAGAGAATCAGAAACGAAACTGTAAACGATAACCACCTAATTACGAACCCCGAGACAGAGGGAGGATCAGGGGTAAATTCCCGACGATCGTTGGCTCAGTAAAATTCACGCGTATGGATCAGAAGGGGCTGAACCAGGCCTCGGGTCACGCGAGGAGGAAATGAACCGAAAAGTAATCAAAGGCTGAGCAAGATTTGGGGAATGACGGGTGAGAGCGAAATACTGCGGGATTGGGATGAGGAGAATGAAACGGCGTCAAAGCGAATAGTTGATCAACTTTTACACTTCGACGTGCCTACGACATACTTACATCGGATTTGGACTGCGATCCCTAGAAAAAATGTCATCTTGTTATTTGGTAGACCTGCGATAAGAATTCGTCGATTTGAAGATTTTTGCCAAATGATCTGAAATTGATTCTTTTGACCACGTTGGAAATGATGAATCGTCCAGTCAGTATAGACTTTGACCCTCGAAAAATTAAATCGCGCGATTTTCTTTTTCTATGCCCTCGGGGGGGTCACTGGGAGTGTAAATTTCAAATGGCGACCAAATTGAGCTTTTGCTTGTTTTCGAAAAGTGTTTTTTTTTTCCGAAAAAACGGTTTTTATCAAAGGACTCGGCCGTTTTTGAATTTAACGAAAAACCGTAAGGATAAAAGTTGTAGGAAATTTTGTCCGCTACAAGTTTGGTCTCCACGATTTTTCTTGTAGGATCGATATTTTCCTAATGACACTCAAAAAACCGTTCCAAATTCCAAGAATTGCATTACCTCGTTCATTTTCAACTTTTCAGCTATAATGAATACAACCAAAATTGCGATTTTCGAGTTTAATTCGAAAAATATCGATTTTTGGAAAAAAATGATTGAGAGCAAAATTGTTGGAAATTTGATTCTATACAATTTTGGTTGTATTTATTATAGCTGAAAAGTTGAAAATGAACGAGATAATGCAATTTTTGGAATTTGGAACGGTTTTTTGAGTGTAATTCGAAAACTATCGATCCTACAAGAAAAATCGTAGAGACCAAACTTGTAGCGGACAAATTTCCTATAACTTTTGTTCTTACGGTTTTTCGTTAAATTCAAAAATGGCCGAGTTATTTGATAAAAACCGTTTTTTGGGGGAAAAAAAACCACTTTTCGAAAACAAGCAAAAGCTCAATTTGGTCGCCATTTGAAATTCACACTCCCAGTGACCCCCCCGAGGGCATAGAAAAAGAAAATCGCGCGTTTTTATTTCGAGAGTTAGGTCGTTTTTTTGGATATACTGATTGGACTAATCGTAAATTGAGCATAGTTCCTAAATTGTGTTTGGTTTGTGTTGAAATATGAACGTTGATGATAAATCTGATGCCTTTTTGTTGACTGACCTTGAAGAATAGTTGGAAACGATGAGAAATTGAGGTACTGCACAAATTTCAAGTGTTCGATGGTTCTTCTCATTGTCAGTCATAACGATCTGAGAATATGACTTTTAACTTTCTAGTGTACTTTACAGCTGTCGACAGTTTCTCGGTAATGGAGTTCGAGTAAACGTTGTAATTTCTCGACTGTTCATTTTTTTGTTTTTTTTTTCGTTTTGTAGTATGTGCCAGTTTACAATAAATGATATTCACGTCGAGAAAAGAGAACAAGTTTGCGAGTAGCTTCGACATCGATAAAAACCTTCTTGACGTTCTTGAATATCGATGAATATTCACGAGGCCCCGACACACATACGTGACTCAAACAGGATAAGAAAGAAAAAAAATACGTTTTTTTGACTCTCATGACGAACATCATTCAGTTTTAGAACTTTGCGAGAATCCTTTCCCTTTTTTGCTGGCTCAAACTGGCTGATATTTATCTTCCTAGTTTCTGCGAGTTTCTACTACTACGCCATGGTTTTGAGGCTTGGAGATGTATAGTTGCGCTTAATTATTTCCACCGAGTTTTTGTTTCTGGTGCCCCGGGTTTCTCCAAAGCACCGCTCGCTCGTCTGTCTGCTGTAGCTGGCCGGGGACAAAGGGCAGAGAGGAAAATTCGTCCGGCTCGGGGGGTTTTCTCTCGTTGCAAAAAACCGTTAAGTCAACTTTCCTCGTTAACGTTTTACTTGGCTACGCGAGCGTGTCTTAATACCGTCGTAAAAGATGCTAAGTGGGGCATCAGGCTGACCCGATCGAGGGTAAAAATACGTCTCAATGTCGTAAAGGGTGAAAAAATTAAACGAACTAAAATAAAACCGAACGATTTTCATTCCTAATTCTGTTCGCGACACAAAGTATTTTCCAAAATCAATTCCTTCAATCTCGTGAAATTATTCGCAGAGATTTAAGTTTATTCTCTTCTCTTCGTTAGATAGCCGAGAGCTGCGAAGCCGGTAAATATCCCCAGTGCCATTCCCGACCTGTTATGGTAGTTTCATAATTAAGTAACTTCGCCGGGAACTAGGACTGGGACTGGGAGTAACTCTCACGCGAGGAACAAGTTTTCGCTAGGCGAGTGTATAGCTGGGGATCTTCTACGCGGAGTAACCGCCCCCGCGTACCTACTTTGTTACTGAACAACGCTAAAGTCTAGTCATTAGGAGATCGGAAGTGAGTTCGGTTGATTTGATCAATAATTAAGACGCTATACCAAAGATTGGAATATTTTCAAAGAAAATCACAGAACCAGAGAGTCGAAAGTACCGAATAAAAAAGTTCTTCCATCTTCTTCGCCGCACTCGATAGTTTATATACTCTGAATTATGTGGCAAATTATATTTAAGATAATTTGATAAGTTTTTCAATCAGTAACTTTTCACGTGTAAGAACTATTTTCCATTTCGAAAATTACCCAATTACCTATAACCTTGCAGTTCTACCAATTTCCATCGCTTACAAAAAAAAAAAAAAACGGTTTTCTTCTTGATTTATTTTCGTTTGAAATTGTTTAATGAAGTGAAAGTTTCATCCTCGAGTACTTTTGTTTGCATAATTGAATAATAATTTGAAAGAATATACGAGCAAAAAATCTCCTCGTCCGGTCGTTATGAATCCGTCTCGTTTATCTTTATGCAAAGTTTTCTCGAGAGTCTTTGATGCGAAAGACAGAGACAGACGGATGGACAAGCCTCCATAAATTTCTTTAGTTTAATTTAATTCACCAATTATCAAATGCGCGATACTATCGACAATGACCCATATAAATAACGCGTTTTACAACTCTCCGTATTTCACCAGCGATAATAGTTTCTGGCCACTGAGGTGTTCAAATTCGAGTAGTACTTCGAATTATTCCTCGACAAGTGCGATTCGGGTTGTATTATCTGAAAACGCCTACAAGCTGAGAGTATAGACCGCCAATTAACGAGCAGAGTGTTAATTCGCACCTGCCTCATCGAGTTACGTTATGAATGAACCGCGAACCAGGAAACCAGGTGTAAGGCGTAAGCATATTTAATCCATTAAAGCCGAGGAAACGGGTAAGATACGAAAAGGTAGAGCAAGGGTTCGGAGCAGAAAAGCTGAGAGATTAATAGATATTTATGTGGCATGCGCAGAAAGTAACTGTTTATTCGGCAAGGTTATGTTTTTGGTACGAGCCGTTGGTTTTACCATGGCGAGCCTTGTAAAGCAACGGCGAGTACTAAAAACATAACCTTGCTGAACAGTTACTTTCTGCGCGCGCCCCATACAATATTTTTTACGAAAAAGGCTTTAATAGTCACTTTGACGCCAGTTGAGTTCCGCACGAACTGCGTATAGGAGCTGCTGTAAAAGGTAGTAGAGAGGGGATAACCTGCGGTATAAAGACTTTATTCCGCAACTTTCACATGCGCACTTCGAACTGCGCATCAAAGTTGCGGAATAAAGACTTTATACCGCAACTTTGAACTTAGCGGTATAAAGTGCCACTCGCCGGGACGAAAACAGGCGTCAAAAAGTGACTTTTTAATGCCTGTGCCGTAAAAAATAATGTTGTTAGACCCACGTATATACGCCTCTTACCACCGCGACAACGATCGTTGGACTTTTTATAGGTAAAATTGATCGATTATCGGTGGATTGCGAATTTCCGTTTCGACCTTTGAGCCCAGTTGCACTGGCGGACTCATAAATTTGGTAAATACGACGGTTCGGTGGAGCTGCCTCATTCCCCGTTGGTCGAGGGGGGAAAAAACCAATCACGATGAAAATGACACGCGCCCTAGAGGGCGAAAGGGAGAGAGAGATGAAAGAAGGAACACAAGGGGTGAGCCGTGTATCGGTCATGCCTCGTTAAATTTATTATTAGCATCGTTAATATCGCTAACAAGAGGGCGACGACTAAAATCATACAACGATAAATCGTAAAGAGTTTTTCAACACGGACATAAATTGCGAACGTTAACCGGTGATCGGAGTAACAAACAATCGGATAATGAGACTTTAATTATTGATGTACCGAGCGAAAGACGAGAATAATTGACGATACTGTGTCAATAATGAGAAAGAGAAGAGCGTGTCTCGGAAGGATAAAAGTGAACCTGTCAATCGGAGATAATACCGCTATACACTAATGCAAAAATGTATCAGGTGAAAGAAGAAGAGCGTGATGCGTGCCTGAAAAGTGACGGTGATTCGGTTTCGTTTTACGACCTCGTAAATTATAACTTTTTTTTTATGCCCCAAGCGCGGTACTACTCTCACTGATAGTCGTGGTGGAACGAGGAAATTGGTCGACACATTCAAACCGCCTCAACTCACTTGGGGTTTCGTGAATTCATGCGAAACTGTACATACAAGGTTGGATTCTAATCACAGAAACACATCCACAACCTCAAGCCTTTGACTGTGCTGCTCATTCAACGGACTGTACTTCTTTTTAATCTTTTTCAGTCACGAAATTAACCCCCCATCTACGTGAGACAGGGTTAAAAATTCACCCAATTGACTCGTTTCAAAGTGCGCATGCGCAAAATAAAACGTTGAGCGCATGCGCACAGCTTATATAATCCACTTTCCACACCAGGAGTCACAAACAGTATCTGGGGATTTGCGATAGGCGCCTTCGGATCGTGTTGTGAATATCAGTCACGGTGTAAAATTATGAAAGAATGTGAACCAGGATACGAAAATTTTACAAATAATATCGAGTTTTACTTGGACGAAGATATTGCAAAATATGAGATCTGCCAGCTTCGCATTATTCTCTAAAACAAATTCGAGTGTGTATAATAAAAAATGGCGAAAGCGAAAAAAGCTGCTCTGTGCTTTGGGAATCGAATATGTAGTAAAAATTTCGCGATACATTTCGCATCGTTCCTATTTCGATTCCCGCTTGTCGAGTTTACAATACAGATTGAAGGGGAGAGAGAGAGAGTCGGTAAATTGAATTGGCGATATTTTATGTGACGGATGTTTTGTCAATAGTTTCGTTAGACTCACGTGAAACCGTTTTGATGTGAGAACGTTTCTTACCTATCGGAAAATAAGATACACAACATATACGGTTTTTTTTCACTCAATTTTACACACGATACTTTTTTCTCGTTTTCTCCCTCCTCTTTCACTCCCCTTTCCTTCTACCCCATCATTCGTCGCTTTTCGCTCAGGCTTGTCTCACCCTGTGTGTAGCTATCGATCTGAAAATATAGTATCAGCCCAGTTTATCCCGGTCTCTTGTCTAACCTGACGTCGGAGGCATTTTTCTTTCTCGCTCTTTTTATCCAATTTCTCATTTTTCATTTTTCTCGATCGACTATCCTGACGCAACATCCTCGAGGCTGTGATTCTAACCGGGTATAATGACAAACCTGAACGTATCATTTGCATAATTTTTATTATAGAGTTGAATAGTAGATGAAACACATTCATTCATTAGTTCCTCAACTGCCTCTCAGTTGTAGCACGATTCACGCTTGTTAGTGGACCAAGAAATAAAAAAAAATCGTGCAAACGGTACAAAAAGGTTTTTAATGCCGTTGGCAAAGGAACGAGAAACGCTGCTCTGATTTATAAAAGCTCTAATCTTCATTGCGTAATCTTCTTATATCATTACGAAGGCTGCTGTATAAAAGACTCGATTTGCGAGACCCTCTCAAAAAGCGCAGCGTTGGTAATCCCTGAGCAATAAAAATCGCTACGATTTCAATGTTATTTTGTTGCTGCGCTTTTATCCACGGGAATGCGAATATAATCGACACCTGAGGCAGTTTGACATTTGTGCGACGATACCGTGCGGTCTCATCTCGTCTCGCACACCTTGAATTACCCTACTCCACTCTCGACTGTAGTCGTCGCGGTTAAGGTCATCGGCGTCTGAAGGCCCCCAAGGTAAACGGATACGCAGGTAGACACGTACATACCTACTGCGCCCAAGAGGAGAGTCCGAGATACGCAATCGGGATGCAATACGATTCCCATCTCCTCGCGGCTCGTCCGCACGAGCTCGTGATAATGGAATATGCATGACATGCTAATACAAGATGTACCTAATCTAATAACCCAGCTCGACGTTACCCTCCACTGTATCTCAAATATCTATCTCTTACTGCGTCAATCTCAGCTGTCATTATCTCTAAAACTGACCTAGAACAACGACACGCTTTATACGAGACCACATTCAAACAAAAGAAGACAGAATTGAGAAATATATATATCGAACTTTAACATTGTTTTCAAACAAGTTTTTTTCCCATAGTTTATCGTGTGAAAAATTGAGCTTGACCAGATTTCAGATTTTCGAATCACAAAACTTTCAGAGAGGATATTTCTATCAAATGTGGAGCTGCAGGCCACTTTTCAATATAGACTCATTTTTAATCAAGTAATCATGATTATTACAAATCAATTTTAGACTTTTTGATTCTAGAACAAAATTTGATCGAAGTGTACGAGGTTATGTTGGAATTATTAAGAAAATAACGCACTTTGAAATTCGCGATCATCTTGCGACGAGAAAGCAACGATTTAATAACATTTTGTTGATTGTATGAGAATAGCTGCAAGTGGAATTTGGAGTCGGAGCAACGGAGCAGAATACCGTCTCGTTTACCGTTTTCCCAATTCCCAGAGTCCTTAATACGCGCCAGACCGAACACCCTAAGGTTCTTAGAATCCCTTGAGAAAGGTGGGGGTTTTGCCGATGATTAGTTTGGTCTGAGTGCCCATGCTGCCCAAGAGAGAAACAGAGAGAGTGAGAGAAATAGCAAAAGCGAGCAAAAGCCTGTTTACAAGTTCAGGGTATCTAAATTCGTGATATTTCCTATATATTTCCTTTGATTATCAGTTTCATTCATTAAAATTATCTTGAAATGTTCGATATCTGGTTTGTGCGGTGAACTCGTTTCCTTCACTCGCCACAAGCCCGAGAGCTTTCGACAAAAGAACGCAGGAAAAATATAACCCAACCAGGAAACGACTTCGGTTCGTATTAATCTTGGTTTTTGTGGTTTTCTTTACTTTGCGTTCACGCGCACAGTGCCCTGCGCTCGCCATAAAACCTCGTTACTCTTGATTCCGTCATGAAATACACCCGCTAAATGTTATATATTTTATGAAAAATGTGACGCGGTTCTCGTGTAAATTGATACTCTTCGACTGACATTCCATTATTTTCTTTTGTTTCAGGTGAGAATCTTTGATCTCTTACCGCTGGTATTTCCGGCTTAGACTTCAGGTAAAGAGACCGACGAACAGGGGTCATGAGAGTCGTCGCGAGTCGACCTTCGAATGGTATCGTGAAAGAGAATAATACGGACCGAGGTTAACCTTGACTCTTCTCAGAAATACTTTTTAGGGATCGTTCCACGAAATTCTAACTTGTTAATTAATCAATCGCGAACATAAATTCCCTGAATTGGCAATTTCAAAAAATATTCCAATTCTAGAGCAGTTTTTTTTTCTCTTTCTCCGCATATATAGTCGGAATAACGATCCCCAAACTTTGTAGAAATGAAACAAAAGAAACGATAAACTTTTAGAATTCCAGTTATGCTTCTTCTTTGGGGGCAATTAACTTGACGCGAAGATTAGCTTACCCAACAACTATAGTAGCAACGAGATAACGAGAAGCACAGCCAGCTTTATTGTTAGACACGTGATTAAAACCTTTCAGAATGTGCTGGTTACTTACTTTAGCTGGTGCAATTAAAACCGTGTACACAGCTGCTGTGAAACGCGCCTGTCCCGGTACCTATACCTTCTGGGATGCTCGACGACTTTGTTACTGTAACTATAAACATTATTGATTTACGAGAAAAGATTTATTTTTATTTTTTACGATCGAAAGGCTCATTGAGCGTGATCGCGCTCATTCATTAGGGGACAATCAAGAGGACGTTACACACGTCGATATTTTGCCTCTGAACAACGATTGATTAAAATCGATTTTCGTAATTGCCTGCACTGGCCGAAATTGGGTCGTATATAATTTTAGAACGAGGAATAGCTACCATTTTATAGTCGCTTCCGATTTATTTTACGGATCGTTTTACCCCCGCACTTTCTGAGTTTGAGCATAGTAAAATCTGCTGCTGCTGAGAGAAATTTGCGAGCGTAACTCGCGGGCTCGTTGGTAATTAAATTAACGGAAAATGCTTGTCTCTCTGTACCAAGTTTCTGATAGCTACTATCATAGACAATTTATGGAAATTTCATCGCCTTAATACTAACAGCTTGATAACACATTCCTTCATCCATACTGAAATCTAATTTGACGATTAATTGTCGGAACTGATCAAATTATTACTTTAAATTCCAACTTTGTCGTGAAACATGAAAGAGTTTGATCCCAAGCATCTACTCCGAACTCATTTTTATCATACCGATAACGAAGAGGTAAATCGATTTCAATTTACCCTCCGACGCGATCAGTATTCATCATCATGCATCGGACTACTTTGAGGGTGAAAATAATCGTATGTATATTTTTCCCATTCATATATAAAATGCCCTCTTTGATTATCGACTGCCATGTTCAGAAGCATGAATATGCATTTCGAATTTAGATAAACGAGGGTGGAAGGTGTCATGGATAACTTTCACGGTTGAATGATTGAACAAGTTCAATGAATTTCTTTGCTTAAAAAAGAGAACGATGTCAATTTTCGTCTGCACTCCGCGACCTGGCGGCGTTGAGGGGAATTATTGCGTGCGATTTTTTTATTTTACTTTTTTTCTCCTCGCAGAGGCGTATAACTGCCGTATACAATAAAGGTAGTTTCGAGTCGCTTAATCCTTCGCCCTATCCGACCGCGCCCTCGAACGGGATTTCTAACGCTTGCACAAAAGCCATCGTTAGTAACTTCACCCCTCGTCTAAAACTTGTTCCTTTACCCGTCCCTACGTCTTTCCCGTCTCTCTCTCTCTCTCGGTTGACTTTCCCCTCCAGCGTAACGTATTGTTCTAATTAATTACGTGACGGAGCAGTTTATCAAGTTTATAAATTTATGATATTAAAAATTTCAAACTTTTACCACACGGTGATTAGTCCAACGGCCATTTCGCTTTATTCTGCTACGGTTCGAATCACTGTTATGGACAAATCGAAAAATGAACACTGACATGAACCGAGTGACGTTAACGGGCCTTCTGATTGTAATGGACGATTTGCTTAATGGACGTGACGTAAAGGATTGGTGGAGATGGGCTGGCAGAATCTCCGAGGAGTGAGTAGATATACGTATAGATTGAAGGTGGCAATCAGAAACCGGACGAGAGAAGGAACCCCATTGTAAAAGTGCTGACAAGGCCAGATGTTTCACTTCTTACGGTCCCGACGTTATCGCGCCAACTTTACTTTTCTTATTGTTATACATCCTTCTTTTTTCGTACTCGGTTATACCGCAAAAGTGGCTCTTCAAGGATCTAAAGAAGAAATTTCCTTCTCGGCTACACTTTCGCACTCCATGCCCTTTTGATCTTTACGTTTGTAGTCTCGAAATATGTACGCGATGAAGAGAATCCATTTCATGATCATCGGACGTTTTACATGCGGATCGTTGATTGCACCTTTTTTGTGCCAAATCCCCCTTTTTATTTTCGATTGGACAAATTCGAAGCGATTCGCTAGCAGCTGACAATCTTATTCCATTTTCTTTCCTCCGCTCTCGCTTTATTCCCTATTCTCTGCTCCTCCGGCTACCACATTAATCTCAATCCATCTTTCTCTCTCTCTCTCTCTCTATCATCTCTTTCTGTAACCTCCTAGAATCTCCAGCCCGGCCCGGTTGTCTCTCTGGGAATTCACCGATCCGACATTCCAAGCGTATCATCCCTGTCCTCAGGCAACCAAATACAGACGCTTTGCTCTGGCCCGGTAGCTCCTGCGGTCGATAACATAACCCGCAATTCTGTACTGAGATTAGATTCTCGTGTGTGTAGGTACTGCGTGATTGATCCGTAATCCCGTTGCTCGCTTACAGCTGGGAATGAATTTGAAAAAAAAAAAAAACGAAATGGAACGAGAAGATCAAAGCGATTTGGGAACTAGAATTATTTTCGATGTCGGAGAAATATACAAGAATGCCTGTCGAACCCAGAACCTCGTATCAATTGAATTGAAATTTCGGTTTTTCCGAAATATGGAATTTTCCAATCGCTCCCCTCAAAAAACTGAACATTTCGTCGAAATAACGGAATAATCTTTGTGCGAGAACGAGTCACCCTCACAACGATGTGGAAAATTCGTTGACTTCACTTTTTTTCACCCCTAAAAAGGTCTAGTGGTCGGCGGGTAGTTGACTGGCTGATTGGTTGGCTGGCTCGACTAGCTCACAGTTTGCAAGGTCGGTCGACGGCCTCTACTAAAACTCTTGAACCTCACCCGGGTCGTAAGCGCGGACGCGACGGCCTCTGTCTGAGTTTGGTAATGAAGGTGATACGCCGATGTCCCGCCGTCTAGTCGGACCACCGAGAGTCAAAAATGGATAACCAAAATTAGGATTATTATTCGCATATAATGTGACCGATTACTTAATTTAAATGCTTTCGTAAAATACTCAATTTTAGAACGGTGAGAAAAACGGTAAGCTGGCGCATGCGCACGTCGAAAATGAACCATTTTTCGCGCTGAATCTTTGGACTATTGAATAACTCGGTCCCTCAGAGGCTAACTTCAGCTTTTCGGTCTGTTTCTTGCGAATAAAACTTTTCTTCACTAGTTGAAAAGATAATGAATAGTAGTTTCGTTAGTTGGACTCGCCTTCGGCTCGTGTTGCAAGCTTCACACTTACCTCACGACAACAAACATACTTACTATTACTATTTACATTACTATTTTATGTATTGCGTATAAATTCGACCCCTGCTAGGTGGGATCGTTTTTTTTTTTTTTTTTAAACCGACATCGTATAACCGGGTATAACGCGTTTCATGACAAGTTTAAAACGCAAATGCCACTGACAGTTCGGGTTATAAAAGAGCGTAGGATATTAAACGCCCGAGTGAGTTCATTCGCCGCCGCTTCTTGCACCGGAGCAGTGCACTGAACCCCGAACCACATATCCCGTTGTGCGGTCGTCCAGGATATGCATCATCAATCTGTCAAAGATTCGATTTACGCCAATTACTGCGGTTGAATTTATGTTTTCGATATAAAAACTCCAGGATCGCAAGAAAAATCAATAAATAAACAAACGAAAAAATAATCAGTGATAATTACTCGGCACGAGGATGTAATTTTATCCACTCCCTCCATACGATCAAAGTTCAATGATAATTTCTTCATTTATTTCAGTCGACGGAAAAAATTGGTAAATAAATTTTCTACTGTACGTGATAAATCTGCGAAAATATTTCATGTCCATAGTCACATTTTTCTTACAATCTCTAAAATTCCATTGAATCTTTTGTGTGCTGGAATAAATTCTAATGATTTTCGTTATTTACCACGAGAGTAATGGAGCAGCTTGGGAGCTTTTTTTCCTTTTAAGTTCTCGTTCTCTTCTTCTTCTTCTTCTTCTTCTTCTTTTTTGTTTGCCCTGAAGCTGTGCATGCGGTGAATAGTTGTTTAGTTATCACGACTTTCATTCCACTAAATTACACAGCAGTATAATACCTCTCTACCTTTTCTAAGTTATAATCGCTGCGAAATCGTTTGTTGATTGTTAAATTTTCGGAGTTAAATTTACCGTACCTAATTGCTATCCATTAATGTTTTAATCACCAAGTGAGGCAACTGGTGAACTGGCAAACACGTCCTCGTCGTAATCCAGCACAGTTTCTCTCATGAATCTACGACTTCATCTTCTAATAGCGAGACAAACTTGTGCGACCTAACTTCAGAGAAACTGATTCACCTAATTGTACACACGCGTAACCTACCATCGTATCATTTGACTACCTCAATTCACACGATTGACTGGAGGACATAATTTAACAAGCGGGTTTGGGCTGACTATGAGCCAGCCTTTGAACTTCCCGTTATTTAGTTTGGAAATTTGCAAATATGACCTCAGGTTTTTGATCAGCGGTTCAAAAAACCTTCGAGTACCAATTTCCGTAAGATTTCGAATGTTTCTAGTGTTTCTCCCGGCAAATTGGATTCGCCATTTTGAATCTCGCTAATCTGACTTCAGATTCGTGATCAGTGACCCAAAAAACCTACGAGTACCAAGTTTCATCCAAATCCAAATGTTTCACGAAACAGGTAGAAATTTTTTTCCAACTATCAATATTTATTTACAGAATCGGAATTGTGAAATCGAATAAGTCCTAGAATTTTCAATATTTTTGCACAATCGGTATAACGTGACGAAAAAGACAGTCGTGCAGTTTTTTGGTTTCTTTTCCATCGAATTTAGACAATCGACGAGTATCGAATACTTTTTTACAAGAAAGTATTCATGAGAAAAAAAATCGCTGTACCCCGTCATCACAATGAAAGCATGATGTATGAATATTGTTCGTTAAAACTTTTTACCTTTTAATCCTCTCACCGACCGATTCCAGTAATTCTTGGAATCGTTCGAGTGCATAATAGCAGTCTACCGGGAGTAATTATTCTGGTGCAAGTTAAGTCGTAGGTAACTTAAACTACCGCGTATAGTAAAGTTCGGTGGGGTGGTATATAGAGCTGTTCGCAGGGAACTGCTAATAGACTGGCGAATGGGGTGAAATGTGATACTGTTTTATATTCCCTCGTGTTTCAAACCTCCTTTTTTTTGTAAGTTTGAGGATACTTCCGCTACCCCGTGTATGTTTCCTGATAAATATTACATTACACTATCTTTTCCGCGGTGTCTCAAGTCAGTCACCGAAAATTTCATTTTAAAGTGAAAACAATAATAAAAAAAAGGAACCAAAATCTCACACAGATAATTTTAATCGAATTTATGACTCGTCGCGTGTGTCAGGTTGAAACATTCTTTTTTCAAATATATATATATATAAATTCCAAGGTGCTATCAGCGCCATTAAAAACTTCATGTTTGTATAACAAATGCATGCATAGGTAATTATCTTCATGCAGATAATATACGACAACGATTATTTATACCACCGGTCGTGGGGCTCCGTAGGCAGAGCTCCGAGCTTCGAGGGGACAGAGAGAAACGGAATCGAGGGAAAAGGGGTGAAGGACGAGGAGAACAGGGAGAAGGGAAGATTAAACTGAGTGTAAATATTTAATTAAATCCAGCTACAGCGCAGGCGTTAAAACACCGGTTGTGTAGTTGAATCGTCGACCTGTCGTTTCGAGGTGACGTTAACTTGTTCCCCCCTGCAGGGGGGATTCGCTAAAAATCCTTTGGATTCACGCTCTTTCACAGTAATATAGAATTTATAAAACGTAACGTTGCTATTTTTGAAGAGAACTCTGAATAGGCTACTTCTCATAAACGTCAGTGGTTTCAACGTTGACGACGAAATATACGAACGCGGTACTCAATCATTGTAAATTTCGTTCAATTCGAGCAGAATAAATAACCAAAAACAACAAGTTTAGTTTTAAGAAGAAAACTTTGTGCTAGACAAAAGTTCGTTCAGAATAAAAAAAAAAGTTTCTTATTACACACAAAACTTTCTTTGAACCGCTCTCGCATTCTTTTGAACATAAATATTTATTCTACCGTCTGACAGACCCGCGATGCTCGAATAAAAGACTGAAAAGACTTACTTAGAATAAAAGATTGTATGACCAGTGCGGAAAGTATAGGTGATATTCGATCAGTGTGAAGAGTGCCGCAATTACACTCGTATACTGCAAATTTCCACACTACTATTTTTTCGTAAAAAGCGGACTGATAACATATGAGAGCTGAGATAATGATTGACGTACGACTCACAGACCTGAAGTTGGCAATAAAATGGTGGCGCCACTGAGTGTCCGAGTCATTTCACAGCGCGAGAAAAGCCCTAGGGTGGAAAGTGGATCATTTCCGACGTGCGCATGCGCCCACGTCTGTGTTTCTTCACTGTTCTAAAACGAACTACGCTTCTGAGACATAGAAAAATCTCTGACGTAGGTTTCGAAGCAGAAATTGCGAGAGTCTCATTACCTTCGAGTCTGCAATTGGATGGTAAAAAAGTATCGTAACCCGATTGTATCCAGCCCGAAGGTTGTTTCCCTCGCTTCATTATGATTCATTACAATGCGATGTAATAATTTGGGTGTCGTTAGAGAAAGATAGACAGGACTTGCTGTCGTGTGGCCTTGGTTCCTGATTATTTCGTGGTACCGTATCGCTAACCGGAGTAGTGTGGGCATGATAGCACAGTCTCTGACTCGTGTAAGATATTTAATGAGCGAAATAACATGTAAATCGGTCATTGACCCAGTATTCCAGACTCACTCGCGAATCTGAAGGTCCGAATGAATAAAAAAAATCTCGATTTCTAACGTTCTGATATTTTATATTCGAGGTGCAGAATAATTGTATGAATTAATCAGCGATCATCGAGAGCGCCAATTGCGAAATTAACAATGGCTGGCGTTCGCTTGACGGCTGAAAGAAGAAGAAGAAAAGGAGGAGGAGGAACAGAGAATAAAAAGAGTTCAACAAGTTTTAAATTACAAACGTAGCCCAGCCACTTGTTTTCGCGGCTCTAATCTTATTTAAGATAACTTACCGGCGTTCCGGCGTCTCGCGAGTCTTTGGGAAGTGGGGAAACACGCTAAGCTTGCGGAGTTGGGTTCGGGACCCACTTTGCTTTAGTTTTCCCTCTGTCTCAGTCGGGTCGTTTGTTAGCCTTTCTCTATTTACCGTACCCCCTTCTCAAAACTTTGTTTTATCGCCGGAGAATATAACGTTCTTGTTCATAATACACAAGCGGCAACTTCGTCACAGATACGCGAATACGGGATATACACAAATTGGAGAAACTCGGTTGCAGAATTCTCGCAAATTTCTTTCATTCCTACTATGCTAAATTTCACATGTTCGGTATAAAGTTTCGAGAAATTCAAGGAATAACTATTTCGTTCATCCTTAGCTCCCAGAATCCCATCCGAGCCCCACCCACTCGATGTCTAGTCGGGGCTAAACGAAGTTGATCGTTTTCGGTACGACTTTCCAGATCCTCGAGGGTCTCTTGGGTCAACGACCCTTTTTGCGATATCGAGGAGATGCGAACGGAACTCGATATCTGGGCTAAGAAACTTTTTTGAAGATTTGCCTACGCACCTTATACAAGGGGAAATATATTACATATCAGAAACGAAAAAAAAGATGAATTTCGTGATTTTTTTTCACGGAAATTATTGGAATAATCGGATCGGGTTTTTTTATAGTTCAAAATATACTTATTTTCATTCAAAAATATTGGCAATCCTCGAAGTACTGGAGTTTATTAACGCAGTGCTGTAAGAAAACCAGCAAAAACGGTACTGCAGAGTGACGTTTCGTAAAATATCATCTCTGAAATAAAAAATCAAACAGGCTATTAAAGTAGGATACTACAATTCTTGACTACCTAAATCAAACCTAAGAATCTACAAAAATATCCTATGACAATTTCTAGACAAAGACGGGATAATTATGTGTACAATAACCACGAGAAATTTTAATGCAATCAATTCAGTGGTTTTCGAGATTTTGGAGACGAGATTGAGAAACGTTGTTTCGAGAAAAACTTATTAAATTTGTGGCAACTGTCTCAGATTCATCGATAGTAGGTTAACTATAACAAAAAATCGATCAGATCATCGGAACAGATTTCCCTGAAAAATCTTCGCGAAATTTGTACGTCTTTTTATCTTTGTTTCTAGGTTTATATTCCCCTTTCAGAGTATCGGGACTCTTTGACATTGTTTAACAATTGCCTTCTAATATTCGTGGAGTTTTTTTTAACGCAGAAACGGATGTTTGAAAGGTTTGTGGAAAGATTTTGGTCGAGGGTCGCGTGAAACTGGTTGGAACACTCGAACGGGGTTGTGAGGGTTGGTTAGATGTGTATAAAAATTAAATAAAAGGATAAGGGAGGAGAACGTGGGGCTCTGGAACCTCCGTCGACATTCATTCCTCCAACCTCCACCCTCTACCCTCGAGCCCTGAAATTTTATAACCCGTTTTTCTCCCTCCAACTCGAACCACTTTTAGGTCATGGAGCAAAAGTTCGCTGCTGAAACAGAGCCAACAAACTCGTGGAACCAACGACGATGCGATCGACCAATTAAAATGCAAAAACTAACTCGGTCATTGCGAAATTCGGTTCGATGGATTTCTAGCTTATTCTCAATCCTTTATGCTATACTAAAGTCTACACCACTGTCTAGTTCCTGAATGCGGTTTCAAATTTCTAAAAATATGCCGTGAAGCCAAATGACGACGAAGAATATGTGAACCGAAGCAAGATATGAAAATAAACTGCCAAATTTTTTGCCTTTTTCAGAAATTGTTTTCGGTTTTTTGTTCTCTTTGCTCTTCTATTTTTTTTCTGAGAATATTGAAACTGTAATAATTCTTCTAAATTTGAGTAAAAATATTCAAAATTGTGGAAGTTATTAAACTTCGAGATTCCGATTTTGAGGGCAAAAAAAAAATCAATTTGAACTTTGCCGATTTTTCGAATGAACAGAAAAGATGGCAAATTGAACTTGCAACCCAAAATTCATTGAAAAAATCGATTCGACTTCGTAATGGAAAACTATGAAAATTAATAATTCCTACAATATTTAATATTTTCAGCTGAAATTTGGCCCATCTTCTCAGTGTACAAAGACGCCGTCAGAAAAAAAACGGCAACTATTTTTGACCAATATTCCGTTGATTAAAAAATCGCTCATGAGATTGCAAAGAATCGTAGCTTTTCCATTAAGCTGTAAGGAATATTTTTCTTTCGATCCTCTTAACGTCAGTATTGTTGAATAGATCACAGACCTGGTAAGTATAACACACAGCGCGGGGGTGAATTATCGGAATCGATTCGGTTTCCAAACCTACCAGCAGTGAACACAACGAGGGAAATACGAGAGGCAGGCAGATGGTGTCGTTTTTAATCCGCCATTATCTTCCTGTCCACTTTCCTATTTCTCCTCTCATCTTAATCATCTACTTCAACTCTTTTATCCGCTATTATTCTTGACGTCCGTTGCACCGTTGTCTCATGACGAAAAGCAAAAAAAAAATATGAAAATGAAAATCATCTCTTTTCTTAATAAGACAGAAAAATCCCCTCTTTGTTTTCTGTTCTCTGAATTATTGCAATAAAATATCGAACCTCACTCGACGCGTGCGAATTTTTACCATCATCGATAAATCGCAGCCTGTCATACACGTCGAAACATTTTTACACTCGCCTGAATGGTTTGCTACTTCCAATGGAAGGGTATTTGCTCTGCCTGGTCTATTCCATTCGGTTTACGCCCCGAAAATTCAGACTCGAGTGATAGCTGCTTCGTGATAACACGACGAACAAAAGGTCGGACCGCTTTCGAGCATGAGAATGAAAATAATCCCTCCATCGAAATCCCGCGGTGTTTTATTGTCAAATTGTGGATTCTCGGGTTAATTACTTTGCCGGTACCAGAGTTTAGGGAAATTTGAATTTATTCTTTCTCTACTTATTGTACTTCACGAGTCGAGTAAGTGAGAAAGAAAGGAGATACGGGGGTCGCGGGCCTCGGTTAATCCAGAGTGGAAAATGGTTTTAATTGGGATCCGTGAGACAAGGCGTTAGCGAAGCATAGATAAAATGTAATCTTCTTCAATAACAATTTCCCTAATTAAGCCAGGGCGATACGGGCGAATTTTCTGTGCCCGAAGAGAGTATAACGGAAGAAGAAAAAAATAATAAATGAACGGGGGCGAGTTGCGCTCGTGCGGAAAAATAAAATCATCGAGCTGGTAATAATTGTCATATTCTTATTTTCCATCTCGAATTCCGGGTCGAACACCAGAGCCAATAAGAATTTCTGACACGTGACGAATCTTTGAAAGTGCAGTTTGAAATAATTCTGAAAGTCATAAAACGCGGATACCAGGTGGTAATAAAATTCGAAAATCGTGTCACTCGGGATCGGCGAATATTATTTACCGTCTAGCATATCGATTGATCGTTATCAAACATCGATCTACACGGTTTATGGCCATATATACATAAAGTTAGACCTACATAAAGTTCGCATGACAAACGAGCACAGGGTGCATACATCGCATTGTGTGTTTGATTGTCGGGGTTATAAAATCACTCCCGTAACAAACTTTGACCAAGTTTAATCGTCGAGGTAGTATAAATGCTGCAACGGTGAAAACTTGATTATTAAACTATACACGATGTGTATACATACATATATATACATTCTTCAAATTATTTCAAACAACCTGCGGAATCGATGTCTCAATTAGTTCAATTGTATAGCTCGGCGAGACTTCCCAGAGATTTTCTATAAAGATTCCCCAAACATGTTTGGAAAGACGTGGATTTTCCCGAGGGGAAAATTAAACTCCTTGAATCAATGCGGCAATGCCTTTGTGAATGAATGTTATTTTACTAAAATTAAAAAGAAATTACTGAAATTACACGAAATTACACGAAAAAGAAATATTGCAATCAAACAACGTATTGAGGAAAATCGTGTGAAGATGATAAAAATGAACTAAGAATGGAAAAATCAAGGTCTTGAGATTCGTTTATTTAAATTAATTTGAAAATTAAGTTGACTTAGATTTATTTACTACTGACACCTTACACACAGAAATTGTTGTGCCTCTCAAATCTTGAGATTCACAGAAAACGGATTTCACACTGATAAAAAAAAGTAACTCGGAGCAAAAACGGCGGTTTTCTTGAAGTTTTCCGACGTTCTTAAAACAAGAAGAAAAAGGAACCTAATCAAAATTGTTCATTACAGAACAGGCGAAACAAAAAAAAAAATTATCAAGCTTAAAAATCAATTTGTTGAATAGTAATTTCATATTTTATTGACGCTGTCTCTTTGATCGTAGGAATTTAAACAAAATTGCCATTTTGAAAATGAAATAAAAGCTGTTGAAAATCCATTTTTTCGTAGAAAAATTAAAACCCGATTGAATAATTGGTAACAAAAGTCTATTTTTTTTTCACAAAATTAGACCCATTTTCTGCACTCTGCTTTCGTACAGATCGTTGGAAGACTGTGCAAAGCCGTCGTTCCCTCTGCCCCTCTCTTCCCTGTATAATGTGACTTTGAGATTAGAGGGTATTCTAGCCCTTGTTCAGAGGTGGGTAGTTGGTATTTAATTTATGGCAAACGAAGCTCGAGAGACAGAGAGGTGGAGAAGCGAAGAGCAAGGTTTGTTCAGAATGAAGAGTATGCTAGTTGGACATTTGCTGACTGAGAACTGCCGGTTTTCCCTTACCCTTACCCTCTTCGAGATCAATATTACTCGGGGTTTTACTAATGACCCTCTTACCCCAAGAAACCCCTCGGGGGTTTCGCCTTGTCAATTATTACTTTCCCC
>JAFFZH010016089.1:120799-168804 GCA_018420115.1 Euura saliciscinereae
CCCCCCCCCAATATCGTGGCTATTCCCCATAATAAATGCTCCAACAAATTTTTAATCGCGGATAATCTCAACGGTGCACTTTCTCAATTGTAAAGCGCGAGGATATGCTAATTCAGTGCGGACTTCTCGCTGTGTAAAAAGTGCAGAAAATAATCTGAGGCATAACTTTCACGGTGCGGGTCGCCGCTGAGTGCCAGTTGAATAAAAGTTAATTGCTAGACCACGGAAGCACCGCGACGATCTCTGATGATTCGTCGTTTAAAAGTTCAGACTATGTTCGCGCGAAACTCAGCTTCCAACTCACGGATAAAGAGTTGGAAGGTTAAACGACAAGTTCGGACCCCGGTGCAATAAGGCTAATGGAAACGGGGCGATGAAGAATGAGAAGCGAAGCACGGTCGGCGTCCCTTTTCGTCCCATTGTCCGAAGTATTTGGAACCGTTTCCTCCTTCATTCCCTCAAAACCGATTGTCATATCGTTCCTGGTATTCGATTTTTCAAACACAGAGAATAATAAATTTAGGGTGCAATTGGGGGTTTCCCGGATAGCATGTGTCGCCGACACGAGTGAAATTGAAGAAGGACCTCCTTCCTTCGTCCCTTGCCCTCGCTTCCCTTCGCCCCTTCCACCTTCCCACGGGACTCTGAGAGAGCGATATTGATTCTCTCGCCAGCATTGGCGTAGAGTGTAAGGTATTTCGCAGGGTTTAGTGTTCACCTACAGGTGCCCCCATTCATACACGGGGGAGTCAATTCCCTCCTTTGTTTTCTCGTTCTCATCTCCTCCACCTCGTCCCTCGCTCTACGGCTTCCGGCTCTATTGTTTACAGTTTAGTTTTAGTTTCTTCGAGTTTGGGATAACTCAGCTAAGTCTTGTATCACGATCAGCGAATTATCAGCCCTTCATCCAGCCGCGTTTGGAACAAATAGAAAGCGTCGTCTAGTATCATTTCCAACTCGTTTCTTCCCAAAATTTTTTCAGACCTGTTTCAGGTTTCTCTTGTAATTTTGCGGTAAGCCTCCCGCAAGGCTGAATAAATCGTCGAAACGTGACAGAAATATACCGGTTACGCTTACCGAATCACGATATCACGTTTCTTCACCGAACAATTGTCAACCGTTACAAGGCTAGACGAATCCTTTTTTGTTTCATCCACACTACGCAAGGTAAACGTATAAAATTTACGAACTTGAACCACTCCGGAGTTTAAAGTAAAAGTAAAAGCTCGCTAACATCGCGCAGAGATTTATCCTCTCGATACCCGATACTTAAGACTATCTCGTTCTCTAATAGAGTTACGATTTCATCGATTCGATCACGGTTTGCCGGGCTATTAGTAACGCCGCCCCCCTTTTCGCCTGCCGATCTTTATCTATGGCGGTCCACAAAGATGAAGGGAAGAAAAATATAACGGCAGAATAATATAAGACACTCAGTCTAAGGAACGGCTTCCGTGTCCCACGTCAAACGGATGAACAGATAGAAGGGAATGAAGATTAATGCAGAAGAGCTTCGTGCCTTCTCTGATCGTCCCTGGGGTTGATCCTTCCTTGTAATATAATTATGGCCCGGACCTTTCATCGTCTCGATTATTGGGTTTGCCAATAATTTTTATTTATTTATTTTTACAAACACTAATTTAGGAGACTGGTGAGAAAAATGTTAAACGTCATTAGATCGCTGGAAAACAATATGGACTCTTCGGTTTTCCGTTTACAAAATTTATTGGTACTCGACGGTGGTTTGACGTTCCCCTGTATTCTGATTCCAGATTAGCAGCAGTTGGCGGGAAATGGATGTGAGCTTCACTAACGTGTTGGAGGGGGCTCGCCAGTACTTCCAGGGACTTCCTGCGCCGAGTACAGCCGGAACAACACCGTCTACGGAGAACTTAGCGACGTCGACATCATCCTCGTACGGCCATGGCGACGTTACCGCCTCGGCCACAGGACCGACGTCGTCATCGACGGTCGCCCCCGTCTCACGCGAGGCTTCGGCAACGGTGCGTATCGACTCCAGGACTGCGGAGGACCCCGCGAACCAGGACCAGGTGGCCAACTCCTATTGGAATCCACCTGTGGAACCCTACGCTCCGCAGCCAACGCGCGTTGAAGTCCCCGACACCAGGCCGATCGACGGGTCCTGTTCGGGCCTCGAGGTCCCGACGGGATCCTTAACCGAGATGCAACCTGCGAAGAAGAGCTACGATCACAACTCTGCACACTCTTCTTCAGCGACTCAGCTGCATCAGCTACAACCTCCAAAGACATGCAGCCCTCCTCCGGTCTATCAGCAGCTCAATACCGTATCGAGAACGCCGTATTCGACGTCGACGGAAATTGTACCTACCCAATCTGCCTATCAGACTGTGAACGAACGTGCGGCA
Source organism: Euura saliciscinereae (assembly GCA_018420115.1). Taxonomy (NCBI): domain Eukaryota; kingdom Metazoa; phylum Arthropoda; class Insecta; order Hymenoptera; family Tenthredinidae; genus Euura; species Euura saliciscinereae. The sequence goes on from JAFFZH010016089.1 coordinate 123,187, forward strand.
CCGAGTCCTGCGATGGTGGCCCCCAGGACGCAGTACTATCCGCGGTACCATCATCCCGACATAACGAAAAGCACCCCTTTACCGATGACTCAAAGCTCGACTTATCAGTCCGCCAACGTGGTGCCGGGGTCTGGAGTCCTCCAGCAGCCCACGACCAGGTCCAGTCCTGCGGAGCAAGGACAAGGGTACGCTCTACCCTCGGGAAACGGAGTGTTGAGTCGGGTCCAGGACGGCACCGAGGTTCATAATCAAGTGGGAAGGAATTACGCGACGACTTCGGTCTCAAACGGCGGACGCCAGCAGGTTTACACGACGAGGAACGCGGTTCCGACATCGTCGACGCAACAGCAAACTGCAGTGTCGCCGGCGACCAGTAACGTCAATCAGACCCATCACGGCAATGCTCACACGCACATTCCTTCGCCACATAATCTTCCACCGCACATTCCATCGCCACAAAATTCTGGAAGAGTTAATCCCTCGCCAATCGGACATCCGACTGGGACTGGATACTGTCCTAGAGTATCCCCGCACATGCAGACCCTCAACTCCGGGTACTCTTCGTCTCCGCATGAAGCGAGTCCAAGACACGCGCCCTCGCCACACGCGAGTAACTCCAGTACCTTCCAACCCCACTCGCCGACCTACCCTCCTCCACCCCAGTCCACGCCTCATTCCTATCCATCATCGAGCTCCCAGCATTATCAGACGAGTTCTTATCCCGGAGCGGGGTACCAGCAGCCCCAGTCATCGAGCTATCATTCCTTGCAGAAGAATCCGAACCCGGGATACTACTCGCAGAGTAATCGGTCCCAGGGTTACACCGCAGCACCGACTACTGCGAACAGCAGCCCATACGTCGGGCACGGAAAGTCTCTCGCTTATAACGGGGTTCAGGACCCCAATAGGAGAAATTGTCCGGAGCCAACAGCTCCGGCTTATCAGTCTTACCAAAATCCGGTAGGAGGACAACAGCGGACGTCCAATACTCACAATCTACCGCCTATAGCCGCTCTTGCCTCTTATAATTACCACAGAGGTAGAGAGGCAGTGTCCAAAGTCCCGCAAAGACAGACCATGCCGCGACCGCAGTCTTCCATAAAGAATACGGCCAGTGGGCTCCAGCCTCCGCAACCTCTTCCGTCTAGGATCTCGGAGTACTCGGTAAGCGGTAGCAGTCATCCCGTGAACGGTAACATCGGGACTTCCCCAAGCTCGATGTACAGCAGAACCGGAGGTCCTCAGCAGTACGCCAGATCATCCACGACAGTGGCGCCCAGCCACCATGGCAGCAGTGCTTCCAGCACGACAGTGGCATCCAATGGGGCGCCAATTTCGACAAGATCGAATCCTCCAACGCCGGTTTCGTCGGCTATGGTGCACGCTGGCTACCCGGGCAACTCTGGCCGTGGTGTGAATCCGTATCCGTCGGCTCCGCACGGTCCCTCTGACAGTTACGTGTACAAGGATTACCTCAACTCGTCCACTGCCTACCCCACGTCAACCGTGGTCAGTCAATCCGTCCCTCCTCCGTCGTCGAACGCCGGGTCACTTCAGAACGGTACTTCCAACAGGAAACGGGAGTCTCCGCTCGATCTTTCGCTCAGGACGATAAAGACCCCGGCTGATTCTACGGCTCAGGATGACCCCGAGGCTTCTAGCGGTGACAAACTGGTCAGCAGTACGAATACGCTGTCCAGAAACAGCGGGAGGAGCATGTTGATTCATTCAGGGGCGTCTTATCCACCTTATGAGGACCCGAGGAGCTTCGGACAGTCCAGAAGTCCGGCTTCCGGGGTTAGGGCTTCGACGCCGTTGCAAACTGTTCGAGCACCGAAGGTAGATTTTCTACCAAACTTCAGCGCGACCCCGCTGCGTCATCCGGCACAGCCCAGGGAGACCGGTTACGAGATTAACGGCACTCTTAAGAGGAGCACATCGCAAAATATTTACGCTCCGTCGGCACGAGCGAATCCATCGATGCTTCCCAACATGTCCAGTTTCAAGAGAAATCCGACATCGTCGTTGCCGGCTTACGACAAGAACTCGCCCTATCGCGCTAGGTATCTGCCTGTTGATCCTAACGGAAACGCAATTCCGCATCAAGAGTATATTCCGGTTCCGAACAAGTACTACCCCGACAGGAAGGCGCCTGAACATCCGTCTGCCTATGCCAGGGACCGACCGCCGACGACGAAGAGATCCGCCGCGGATACTGCTTACACTGTGCCCAACAAGCAGCCCAGATTGGATACTTGGCGTCTGACGATTGACCAACAAATAGAACAAAGACTGTCTACGGCACTTCACGAACGCCAACAACGTCAGGAAATGAGTATGCCTGGACCTGTCCAGAACGGTGTTTCGCCAGGTTTCGACCAACCGGGACATAGAGAGAACGCATACAGCAACTGTGATAAACGGAACTACGTGGACCCCAAGGGGTCCAGAAACTCTTTTGGCTCCTCTTCGTCGTCTGGTCTCTACGGTAGCCAGGCGAATCAGGGGAACCCCAGGATAGCTGGACACATGCACACTCCTCAGCCGTCTGGACATCAGACTTCTTATCCCAATAACAGGCCAGGACCAGGACAGGATCATGGATACAGAGTACCAAGCTCTGGACAAAACGTGCGAGCACCCAGTACTACGGGGGCTGATAAGAGGGTACTCAGTCTCCTCAGGAACAGCCTGGAGAACAAACAACACCGTGAAGAACAGCTGAACAACAGTCAGCAACCGATTCTCGCTAATCATAATCAGCAAAGTTTTCAGAATAAGGTGAGTTGGAGGGTTACGGGGAGTTTGAACGAGTCTCATTGATGGTTTTCTTCTTCCAAACAGGTTGTCGCACCGGTTGAGCCTAAGACGAACATAGGCAGGCATAATTTGTCTCCATTCGCTGCTGCGAGTCTTCTAGAAAGAAACAGCACCACTCCCCCTCACTACAAGTTTCATGTGCCAAGAGCGGTGGATTCGATAATACAGGAGCCATCCAGGAGCTTGTACGGCTCCAGGGTGAACTCGTCAGCCACCATACCTAGCAGGGAGGCAAACTCGATGCCTAGAGGAATTGAGAATCAAATTCTTCGAGACAAAGACGATGGCTTGGCGGCTATATTAGCAGCTCGAATAAGAACTAAAGCTGAATTGAAACAGGTGGGGCAGTGAATTTGTTTGCGCAGAACAAAAACTTTTTTTTTAATTCAACAACTGATCGTAATTAAATATTGTATCTCTCGTTCCTGAACACATGTAGACTACCTCAACTGAATATATATTGTTTAATTTTTTTCAGGTCGGAGCTGGGCAGTTTGGCTCAAAACCTGCGGTAGCAAATCCTCAAGAAATATCCGCAACGTCGTTAGGTAATTGAATGTCTAATCCTCTGTATATTTCTTCCCATCGATCTAATTTACCTAATCTAATCGTTTTCGACACTTCTCACCGACAGATTTGGAAAATGGAGCGTCCACGTCGACTCCGCAGTCTGGTTCCTCCGGTGGGAGCCCCCCGAAGCTCACTCGGGAACAGGCTGCCTGTCTTCCTCCTAGAAGACGCCTGTTTTCAAAGACAGACGAGGACCTACCTGTCCCGGCAACTATTCCAGCTCCTGCCCCTGCACCGGCTAAGGCATCCATGGTGCAGTCGAGGGCTAGCGAGTTCAGAAGTTCTTCGGAGACCTCGGTATTCGACTTTAGGGAAAGTGACTCTGAGGGAGAGATGCCTGTTCTCGAGAGACAGACTTTGGAAGAGATGAGAAGAGACAGAAAACAGCTTTCCAAGGTCCAGCCTCCTGTACCATTGAACAACGCGATATACATCGGAATTGCTTCTTCTTCTGATTTAGTGAAAATAGAACTCAAGGTAAGGATAATGGTTTCCTCTATTTCCTTCATGTTTGGGATAAAGCAGAACAACAAGGTGAAACTGAATTCCTTTTATTACAGGAAAATGACAGAATTACTGAACCAGATACCTTCTGGTCTTCAGCCTGTGATAAATTTATGGAACAACTCAGAAGTGGCGATGTTACATCGAAGAAAAGAGGAAGACGAAAGAAGGGAGACCCGGGAAACGTTCTGACTGCAAAGTCTGAACCTGATTCCGCGATGAACACGGACACCGAATCAATTTCTCACATGGAAATGAAACCCGGGGATATCAAGCAGGAGGTTCTGGACCTTCCAGAAGAAGATGTGAGCATCAAGGAAGACGCGGTTGAAGTCAAAACCGAGGAGGAGGTCATAGGTAATGTCCAAATAAAGACTGAGCTAATAGAGTCAGAGAACGAAACTGTAAAGGTTGAAAAAGTTGCTGAAAAAGACTCGGACGAGCTGCCTCTGATCCAGCGAGCGGGTAGAAAGAAGTCGACAAAAGTTGAGAGTGATTGCGAGGATGAGGTCATTGGGGGAAAGAAAAGAACTCGCAGAGGAAGTCGCATAAAGCTCGAGTCTTCTAGCGGCAGCGAAAGCTCGAGCGAGGATAGCGATGTCAGCGACGAATTTGGCCATGGTTCTTCAGTAGCGGATAGATTAAGAGCCAGAAAACGTTCGAGCACAAACAACGAAGCGGAGGGAATGAAGTTGCGATCGAGAGACACGACCCCGCACAAAGCAACGAAGGAAAAGGAGGGAAAGTCTACGCCATCTAAGGGCAGCATTTCTCAGAAGGCCAAACCCAAGCCACTGTTCGGCGACGGTAGCGACTTCAGACCAGGATGGGAAGAGGAGGTCTACGTCTATAAAAAATCCCTCAGAATGCCAACCAGGCTGATAACCGTATCGAAACCATCCAGGTTTCACAGACTGTCCACATCTCTTCCCGATCTGGACCCAGGATCACCAGCCCTTTCCGTGTCCATGGATAGCACGGACATTTGTCTCGGTAGAAAGAGGATATCCGACAGCGATCTTGAGTCGAATTGCAGTTATAGCGTCGCTGGATTGGAGAGTAAAATTGACGACGAGGAGGCGACTTCTTCGACGACTATGTCCTGTCCGACGAAAACGACCAGGCAGACCAGGTCGGACAGTAATTCCATCGTCGACCTCCTTGCTCAAAGAGTTGGCACCAACAAGAAAGATCTGAAGAAAAAGGCAAAGGATAAATTGGACAGAGGCCCCAAGGTTCTTCCCAAGGGCAGCAACGAACCGGAGCTACTCGATACTCCTAGTCTGGTTCCACTCTTGTCCAACGAGACTACGGGAACTCCGACGAAGATAAAAGGCAAAACTCCCGTGAAGAACAACAAGTCGCCGAAGCCAATCAAAGTCATGGACTCCTTCCTCTTGGGATACTTTCGCAAAGAGACTGTCAATAATTTTAGAGACGCTTTCAAGAACAATCACGCTTTACCGAATGAATTTTCTACGTTCGTTCTGAAAAGCAGAACGAGAACTGAGACACGAGTTTTGAAAAAACAGGCTACGATTAGGGAAGTATTCGGCGAGGATAGACCCGCCTCTGCACCTCCGATGCAAAATCATGGCGATACTTCGCAAGACGATGACGATTCCCAGAATGAGACGCAAGAGTCTGCGCCAGGAAAGTCGAGAACGCTCAAGCAGAAGGTCGTCTCTCGTCTTAAGAGCGCAGGAATTCTACGGAGCAACAAGGCGATAATTAACTCAAAGTTCAATCTCCTGCATCCCAAGAAACGTAACAACTTACTGAAGTCATTGGCTAAGAAAAAACTCCAGCATATTAAAAAGGAGAAGGTACAAGAGGAAGACCAGCGGTTGGACGAGTCCAGCGAAGTACAAGAAACTGAAAACAACGAACCAGAACCAGAATTGGCAGAGGTTGCAGACAACGAGATAGAAGTTCCAAGTAAAAAGAGGCTCAAACTCCGAACAGGAAGAAGAAAATTTCGATCAGGATTTGACTATATTCGTAAAAAGAAAAAACCGCTGAAGAAAGATGACGCAGTGTCTAAAGAAAGGAAACGAGTAAGTACAACGAAACAGCTCAATCCCCTCTTCAGTTCGAATATAATTTGATAAATCATGAATTTATTCTTCCAGCAATCTTTGCCTCGACCAAGTCCTGAGTCCGTTGCCGATATACAAACAGAAATCAGGACGTGGGTGATTAAGAAAGGTGTCGGTGAAACGATCCTCCATCGAGCTGCGAGACTCGGATACACTGTGAGTGTGACTACTTTTTGAGATTCGATGATTTTACTAAATAATTGTAATCATGAAACTCTAATCTTTCCTCTGCAGGACGTGACTGCGTATTGCTTGGAGAAACTTGACAGTGCTCCCAGCCCTAAGGACAACGCGGGATACACACCTCTGCACGAAGCTTGTTCGAGGGGGCATTTAGAAATTGCCAAACTGCTGCTTGCCTATGGTGCTAACGTCAGCGAAAGTGCAAACGGAGGAATAAGGTCAGGGTGGATTACGATTTCAGATCCGTGACACATGATCATGTCACGAGACATTACTTTTCTGACCCTCCTTTACCCTTACTTTTCAGACCACTTCATGAAGCGGCAGAAAATGGAACGACTGAAGTCGTGAGACTACTCCTCTCCTATGGTGCTGACCCACTCCTGGCTACCTACTCTGGCCAGACTCCTCTCATGCTAGCTTCGGACACGGATGCGTATTCGATCCTTGAACAACACCTCGATGATGTTCAAGGTCGACCTGCAGCCCCGTGGAGTTTCGGAGGCCCCTCGACGGTTTTTGGTAATAATCTTGAAATAGAATCTGTACACGTAAATTGCTTTCCACGACTGTTATTATCATCCGAAATCTGATTTCTCTGTAGACCTTGAGGAGTCGGGCTATAGTCCGTTGAATGATCTTCCGATGGATATCCCGGAGCCGGAGCTAGATGACATCGAGATGGAAGTGAGCGACGTGAATTTGCCAGTTTTATACTCTCTGGCTAACGACCCTGACAAATGGGTTCTCCTACAAGATTTGACGGCGGCGTTGAGGGTGAAGAGTCGCGATGCTCTCCTGCGCCAGGTGAATCCTAAAGCACCCTCTGGACCGCCTTCTGTGGCGCACCGGGACGTCATGCGAGAGTTAAAGTTACCTGACTTCCTCGAACAATCCAGATGTTGCCACCTGATGGGTGGTGGGGAGAGATTGAACGTGCGGGCTTCGAAAGTTACTCTTATTAAGTACAATGATAAAGTGAAATCACTTCTTAACGTTGAGCGAGTTGTTATCAGCTCGAGATGACAGGAGGTGCCACTGGGGCAGAACACCTGTCTCCAGGCTAGGCCATCAACCTCTATTGAAAACGAACTTATAACTACGAAAATAGAAAGCAGAACTTTGTCTTGCCTCGGTTTCAAGCGGGAGAGACATAAAAGAACTAGACAAACTAAGAAAAATTTGTTAGGGTAAAATAGTATGAATGTGACATGAAACTATGACGTTGGACGATAATTAAAGTATCGTGGGGAAAAAGCTGAGTGTTTATTGAATACCGCAGCATAATTTTTAGTCGATATACGTGGTGGTGCGACGCTGATTTTAGGGTATGATTGATGATAATGAACTCGATCACCCCACGAGTCAATATAGTTTTGAATTTTTCATATGAAATTAAACAAACAAAATATAAAGTGAGAGGACAACAAAGCAGCAACCTGTGACATTATATTATTAGAGTATTTATTGGATATTAATATCCGTTGGATGATATTTTAATAATAATGCCTAACGGCTGGTTAAATAGAAATTTTGAATCTATCGCTTTTAGGGGAATAACTGCCGCCTGGACAATAGTCGAAGAATCTAGAGTTTTTTCAACAAGGGATATATGGTATATTGATGATAATTGACAGACTTTTCAATTGGAGTAAACTCGTACTATCGACTTCATCAATGAATATTGCTTCCCTTGTTGGTACATCTCGAATAGGCCAATTATATAATTAGCATTATACATGCGGTACGGTTACTATTGTAGTAGTGCAAGAATACTGATGATAAAACAAAACAAAAAAATTGAAAAACGAAAAAAAAAACATAATTAACATATAAAATGATGATAATTATAATGATAAATAATCAGTAGGATTATCGCGTTACCAATTCTTAATTTTTACCATCTAATTTGCTTCAATTGCATTAATTCATTGATTTATCGATTATATATATACCTAATTTGATAACTGATGTAAAGATTTCGTTATTCTTTGAAATAATTAACTTTTTTCTTTTTCTTTTCTCTCTTCACTAATCTGATACGTTAATTTAGCTAAGCTAAGGGGCATTTATGAAAATTGGGAAGTGCAATCGGAGAAAGTGATTCTATGTGGTAATACTCTTTGTGGTAGACTGATAGCGCAATTTGTAATAAAGAAGGAGAAGCGACATTGAATTGTTAGGTAAATTATTTCGTTTAACAGCAATATTAAACTAAAAATGTAGTTTTGTTTGTTCTTTTTTTTTTGTCTGTTTGTTCTCTCTGTGCAATAAGACACTACCAGCTGTAGTTTATTTCAATCATTTCAAACAAATCATTATTAAATCGATGAGAATATTTATTTATTCGTTATTTTTTTGTGAGATACAAAAATGAAAATAAAAATAAAATAACAAATAAAAAGTTGTGTTTACAGTAGATAGATGATAAAATATCGAGAAAAAAAATTCAAGTACTTTAATTGAAGGAATTTGAGAATAAAAACCGTGCATTGAAGAAATATAAAAAATCTCTACGTACTTATATATTCTTTGGTGACAATTTTTTGTACATGCAAAGGTTTCAGTCGGTTAACGATAAATGCTTGCAATTGAGGAATTTATTTGCTGAGATTAACGTAATTAAGATAGTTAAACAAATAACATCAGCTACGTAAACTGTGTTGAAACGAAACTTTAGATACCGCGTATATGTATATTTTGATTGTTATAATCAGTCTCAGGGAAAATCTATGTGTATTCTCAAAAAATATACGTTGTACTTTAGGAAAATTCTGTATAATCAGATAGGCATTGGTATATACGTATAATTAGAGGTCGGTGAATATATTCACGTCGCTTTTTATCAATAAATGTAGTTCAATTTTTTCTCAAAAAAAAAAAAAAAAAAAAAAAAACGAAGCTATATTCTCATTTGCCTGTCTGTCTGAATATACAGTTTGTTAAATTTTAAGATATAGAGACGACTAATAAGGAAGGAAACTTAATAAACGGTGTAATGTCGATGTACATATTGAATGTTTTGAATAAAGATTTAGTAATTAAGTTGGAACGTGTCTATTAAAAACTAATTATTATTGAAATTACAGTAATTTTTGCTGGTCTTATGTAAAATTGAATAAAAACAAATGTACGTATTGTATGTATCTATAATCTATATACGTTATAAATATATATATATATATACATATAGTGAAAGTGAAGAGTAATCTGTAAGTAGACGCAATGTTTTTAATATTAGTCCACCTAATAATTGTTATTATTAAAATAAAATAAAGTGTAAAGTGTAATAGTGTTATTACGTAGAGATAATGAATGTATGTAATACAATAAATAAAATAAGGAAATAGGTATACAGGGACGCCTCTGTATATGTATGTAAATACTTAGTAATAATTGTACTCGCTTTTTTTATTGTACCATATATACATAACGAATAATAATTATATATCGATGTACATTTTCTTAGATGTAACGTTCACTTGTAATATGTATTACAAGAAAAAAAAACTTCTAAGTGTGTTATAAAACTACGCTCTATCGCTTTATGAATAGGACAAAAATTGAGGAAAAAAAATGGAAAAAGAAGATAAAAATGAAAATGAATTAAATAAAGAATAAACAATAAAAAAAAAAAGAATCCACAAGATGATTATAGTATATATTATGCAGAATTGGAGAACAAAATATATTTTATTTCGAGAATTAAGTTCGGAACAATATTATTATATCGTGAATTATGAAAAAAAAAAAAACGAAAAAAATGAAAAATTAGAATTTCTCTGTGATTCGTAATAAAATGAAATATAATAGTATGATATGATTATTAATTGATTGAGCAATACCCAACGGATTGTCGACAATTTCGTAACACAAAATTTGTGATTTCTTTTGCTAATAACAGTAACAAGTTATCCTATTAATGTAATAAAACAAGTATTTTTACTGAATTTTATTCTCCTTTTATTGGTTTCCCCCATTGCCTCTCTGTACTAAGCTGTATACTTAATTGAATTGTATACTTTTCGTACATCATTTGTTTTTTGATCACTGAGTGCTCCGATTCGAGTCGAAGCATGTCATGCCAATTTACGTACACGAGATCATAGTCGTACCTTTACCGAAATTCGTGACTTTTTTTCCATTATTAATCAATAATCCATATTTCAGGCGTTACCTTTCTCTGGGTCGGAATTACCTAACTCTAGGCGAAATTGACCTTTTTCTGACTCGCTACACCATCACGGGAAAAATTTTCATATGACGGTGTGAAAAAATGATATCGCCTTCGTGAAATAACACAATTTTTGCCCACCAATGGTATTTCGGACTAACATGAGCTTCTTCTGGCGCGCTACCCAATTTTGGGCAAAAATTTGGTCATGTTGGTTCGCAAAAATGGTACTGGGCACCCGGAATACGGAAATTCCTACCCCCAATGTTACCGAGGGTCTAGTGCAATGCAAGAAACTACGAAATAATGGCCTGTAAGCTTCCAGTCAATCAGAAAGTGTATTTCTCAAAAAGTTACATCCACGATGCACGACATCGTAATAGTTGATGAGTAGAAAAATTATGCAGCTGCCCGTCCCTTGATTGACTTCATTCAGACTGTCTCCGCAGCTCTGTGTCTTTCTTGAATAAAGTGTGTCAGCTTAGGAAGGTTCGTTTGTCGCTTCACCGAAAGCCCGCTGCACCAGATGCTGCATCCAATGACAACGACGCAAATCCCAATGAAGACTGTAACGGATATCGTTACAACAAATGAAAATACCCGACCGATCAATTGCAATCGAACTAAAAAATTATAAACGAACCGTAAACCGTGGGTAGGAGAAAAGTACGGTAATTGTGGATTTCCGAATCGTTCACAATATCGTCTGCCGATGGATGAACCACGGGGACTTCCTTCGGAGTGGCGAACCCGCTCAGGATAAACACAGTCCTTTGATCAAAATCGTCCTTTATCACAGCTTGTCCCCCTCTCCGTTTCGAGCCATCATTCAACCACCATGGGTCGTAACTTCGATCTGCAAAGTAGTAGATATACGAGAACCGTTCAAAGACAGAACAAAATTTTGTTTGAAATAGCTTCGGAATGTAATAACTTTATATAATATGAAAACTTACCACCAGCATTTCCTTCCCCTCGAATATCGGAAGCAATGAGAGGTTCTTGTTTGCCCGGTGATTCGACTTGGAAATCGCTTCGATGGATAAGTTCAAGTGGAGAAGGAGGAAGATGATCGTCCACCAGCGGATACCCCGGATAGAGTTCGGTCTCTGGATAATCGAAGGGAGCATCCCTTCTGCGATCTGAATCGTCATCGATTTCAGCGACATCGTCAATATTGTCTTTGAAGAAACCAAAGCCTTCCATGATGTAAACACTGTCTTCAGTGGTCGTGCGGTTCAGGCCAGCTCCAGCTCGATCTACTAACGAAGGTTCTTCCTTGGCAACTACAGTTTTACGAGAATTTACAGATGGAATAAAAACATTGAACGAAGAGGCGTTGCAGTGTTCCTCGAGGTCTGGAAACGCAGGGAATAAATGACCGGATGTTGTCGTCTCATCGTCAACAGGGACCACAGCTTCCTCAGAAGCCAACGACTCCAGCACCACTGGCTCAAAGCTTTCCAAAACGATGATGCTGGGAGAAAGCAGACTCTGACCACCTCGATCATCTTCGGCTTCTCCAGGGTGACTTTGATTCGCCGAAATAATCACATCGACCTCATTTTCATCAGAATTCGAAGACACGATAGCTCCCGTCGTGAGACAGTGTTCTGTTTCGGAAACGCTGTTTCCTCTAACCGCCAACGACACGTCCCCGATGCGATGTCGATGAAATGGATTCTCGCCATCCCTTCTTCGGACGTGCGATGGTCTCTCGGTTGAAGAGCTGGACGAACATTGCGAAGGCGATGGCTCCGAGATCAAAGACGATTTCGAAGGCTCGACTTTTTCCTCCGAGGAGCTCCTTTTGGGCGACCCAGGAGGTTTCAAGAGCCCACCGTCTTCAGTGACCGAGTAATTCTTCATTCTTCTAGGCTTGACCATCGCTTCAAGGCTCAGAGGGAACGTCAGTTTCAGCGGATGATCGAACTTGCTGACCGGAGGTGAAGCGTGGGAGTGGCCAGCCAACTTGAATTCAGGTTCGCTGCTCGTAGATGGACGTGGTTCTCTGGGATCCTGAGCGATTCCGGGACCAGGAGTCAGAAGGTGTGAATGTTTCGGCAACTCTCGACGATCGGAGTCATTAGAGACCGTAGAATTACTGCGGAAATAGAAATCGCGAGATTCTCTGGAAGCGATGGCCTTCAGGGTATCGGCGACTTCGGTCAAAGATATTCGATTCAAACTGTCGTCAATCGAGACCCAAGAATATCCGTCAGAGGCTGGCCTACTGTGGTCATAATTGCCACCAAAATTCGTAGCGTTGGACCTGTTGGCTGATCCCCTTGCCGGCGAACTTCCATTTGTCAATTTACTCGACACAGACGATCCACTCGCCACTGAAACAAGAATCGATGAATAAGAAAATTCAAAATGACTACAGTTTTTCGATCGCAGAAAAGACATCAAGTGGACCTAACAATAAGAGTTGAAGCCTCACCCGAGTCATCCTTCGACACGTCCTGATCCCTTTTCGAAGAGGCAGAGGATTCGTTCGTTTTCTGTTCACCATGAACGCTGTTGATTGTGGGACCGTCGTAAAAGCTGCTTTTCGCAGTCTGGACGGATTGGCCACGATCAATCCTGTCACTGGCCAGATCAGCAGCAGTGGATTTAGACTTGTCAGCTGATCTGTCCGACGATGGGGTCATTAAAGTAGTCGACGACGAACGGTCCACCGCAATGAACGCAGAAGACTGAGTCAGGATCTCCAATCGTTTATCCAGGTCGTTTGGAAGAGTGGACTGATGAGCTTCATCCACGTTCTCGAATGTGAACGCCATCAGCTCAACGGAAGATGACTTCTCATCGACGATGGATCCCGAATCCGAAGATGCGGATGAGTTGTCCCAATTTTCTAGAGTCGAAGATTGATCAAATTTGTAATACTACGTTCTTCGATAACGAACGAGAAGCGTTCGACTCACCTGATCCTGCTGTCATCGTGGACGAGTTTGTTGGAATTGAATCATTGTGACTGGTAGCAGCGGAGTTTAATGTGCTATTAGACGTTCTAGACGCAGATTCAACCGGTTTAAGTCCATCACTATTATGGTCTGAATTATGGGAAAGATCCATCGACGGCACTATTCTACGCCCAGTGCTAAACGGGATCAGATTACCACTTGCCACGTTGCTCTTCATACTCGCTCGAGACTTGGTTCTCGATTCTTTACGGTACAATTTCGAACGATGAAAATGTCGCTTCGAATGAGACAGTCTCGTTGTAGCGTTTGCAGAAGTCGATGCACCACCATCAGCTACTAGAACGCAGATAAATTTTTCTCGTTGAAAAAATCTACCCGGAACATGAGTTTTTCTTCCACAAACCAAAAGCGACGGTTCCATTGGAGCTGGTCGAGTCTGCAGCCATCACAGAACTTGGAGGAAGCACCTGATCTCTTTCGATCGTATGTTCACCGTGTGGCTTCTTCTTCCCCTCCGAATTCCGACTTAGGCCAAGGGACAAACCGCTGTCTGTGGTCTTCGAGGAATCATTTTTGCTATGAGACTGTTCGCGATTCATCGAAGACACTTCTCGCGTTGCTAAGCCTATACAAACCGATAAACATTTTTTTGTTTATGTAAAAATTTGCGGAGGCTAATCTTCGGGTCGTTCCAGAGTCGTAAAAGAGATAATATTTTATCAGGTTGCTTGTGGCTATCACGATAAAAGGCTAAGATATCCGATATGAGCAAGTAATTGGTGTTTTTTTCCGAATTTATTTCTCTGGAAACTTTTGAGCTTGGCTCAAAGTATTCACTCGAAGCCCTAGTAATCCGAAATAAGACAGTAGTGTTTAATGAATGGTTTCGAACCCATGACGAAGAGGCACAGAAGCCATCGGCAGTTCCACATCGTGTCGCAGCATCCGTTTTCGACCTTTTTCTGGTATTTATCTATCACCGTTGAATACTAATTTCCGCCTATATATCATGTCGTAGAAACTGATTATGGTATATAAAACTTATTAGATCTCAGATCTGAGGGAAAATAATGTAATATATATTATCATAAAATAAAGTTTGTTTATAAAACAAATAGTTTCAGGCAATAAATGAAGTACGTCAAAGCCTTTCACCTCCTCCCTTCTCTCATCGTTCAATTATTTATTCCGACATAAAACGGGCGTCGCTTTTGAAAAGAGTCGAAAGATTCTCCAAACACTGCAGGTTTGATTAATGCTAACGTGTTAAAAATAGAACGCTGAATTATCATGTAAGTGGCTTTATCACCGTTTCTTCATATCAGTTTTACGACGAAAACAATCCTCTCCTTGCAGTTGAGAGATATGCTTTGCATCAGAATATTTTATGGACTTGTGGAGTTTCTTTTTCTCTTTGTTTCTTAAATATACTATCGAAACACTTTCGAATACTGAAACTGACCCGATAACTAAAATTAGAAAGCTACAGATTATGTTTAAATCTGCGAAGTTTGAACAGCCTGAAAGAATCTGTCAGATATTCAAGAAGTGCATCAACAGTGAAATGAGGCACATTAACTCACCACTTAAATTTAAAATCTGATCGAGTCAACGACCGAGTATCATTAGAGATCTTGAGAGTGAAAGTGACCGACACTCAGTCCAGTAAGTAGTTTAGGGCTCCGGCAACTTATGAGGGACAAAATAAATACTTCAATTTGAAATTTTTATGAATATCGCGTTAACGTTCATTATGTGCGCATAGTAACTTCGCAATCGATCATTACTCCTGCGATATCAGTAAAACGGTGCAATTTCCTAACTATACATGTAATATGCGTTGACGTGATTGACCTCATTTCAGATAAGCCATTCGGGTCAAGATGAGAGATTTGAGGCTACGTAAACTAATTGTGAAAACACATAATTGTGATATCTTCTGTACTTTCAAAGATTCAATTCTGAGTAGCGATGTGGATTCTGCGCAGACTATAATCGAAGTTGAAGCGAGGTCGCCACTGGGACAGTGCAGTCTACCTCCGTATAGGTATACACACAGTGTACCATTGCAGAGACTCCAGTCGCGAATTCGATTTCGCGCGATAACTCTGTGCGCAACGATATTGCTGATTTTTCCAACACTTCATGCACAAGTGCTGCCTCATTGAGAAGAACTGAAAATGGCAGCGAAAAACGAAAAAATTGGAATCATTGGAAGGTCAGTATAAAAAAAAAATCATCCTACACCCACAAACTGAAAGTGATAAGAAAAATTATCAAACGACCTGTTGATTTATTGTTTAATGTTCAGTTTGACTTAACTCGTTACTTGAAAGCTGTCACAAACTTGAAGTGAACTTCATAGGACGAAAACCTGGCTATGATTAACCAATTTTTGACAAACTTTGACCGGATTGCAGTGGTCTTATCGGACGCAGTTGGGCCATGCTGTTTGCTGGAGTTGGCTACAACGTAACAATCTACGATATCGTCGAGGAGCAGATCGACAACGCTTTGAAAGACATCCGTGGGCAGCTGGACCGTTTACAGAGCACCGGTTTGTTACGTGGAACTCTGGACGCTGATAACCAGTTCAAAATAATTAAAGGTCAGTGGCATACTGCCCTCGTTTAGTATCTTCATTTGGTTCCAATTATTTGATGCTTTTGAACGTGATTTCTGAACATGGGGAGATTTTTTTTAAATTCTGAAATCAGGATCTACGAACCTGGAAGAAACTGTCAAGGGCGCCAAACTCGTTCAAGAATGTATACCCGAGAACATTGATCTGAAAATCAAACTCTACACCGCCCTGGATAAGGTCGTTGACGACAAGACTATCCTCTCGTCATCAACGTCGACTTTCAAACCGTCGACGTTCAGCGAAAATATGAAGCACCGCGCTCAAGTCATCGTCTCACATCCCGTAAGTGTATTTTTTATTTTAAGAAGTTAACGTATATTTCTTAAGTACACTTACAGGAAAATTCAAATTCCATCCATAGTTTTGTGAAATGTCATGAAAAAAAAAAAAAATCCCGAGAGATTCTTTTTTAACTGTTTTCATAAAAAAAAAGCAATCTTCATTGGTTCAAAATATTCTTCGAACATCGAGCTATAAAAAAAGATAATGGACTCTTTTCCAAACATCCCCGCAACTTGAATAAATAAAATAATAAAATATCCAAAAATAAACTGAAACTAGAATGAATTTATTACTCAATCGGCTTATAAATTGACACATCTAGGGGTCAAACCGATTGCGAGCTGATACATACGATAGCAACGAATGCGCTGTCATCGTGGCACGTAACATTGTTATCAGTCCCCGTGCACATGTATGACGCTATTTAACGTAAATATTACACAATCACGAAGATATAACTGTGAATCGTGTAATTATACTCGAAGGCTGTCGTTAGCCTTCTGCCTATTGCTTACTGGTCACTTTAGATATCTACTGATTGCGAGGTCGTAAATTTTGTGATAACCGTAGGATTGTATCATACTTACTTTTGTCACAGGTGAACCCTCCGTACTACGTGCCCCTCGTCGAGATCGTACCGTCCCCGTGGACTCGAGCTGAAATCCCAGCGATAACGCGAGCAATCATGACCGAGATTGGCCAGGCTCCGGTAAGCCTGTCCCGTGAGATTGAGGGATTCGCGTTGAACAGGATACAGTAAGTCGCAATCGATGATTATCCAATATCATAAACATCACCTGACCACTCGAGATTCGATATACCGATCAGCAGATTACACAAGTGCCACATCCGAATCCAGCCTCGTTACGATCTTGTTCACTGTTTGATTACTCGCATTACGCTTCCTAGTTCCTTGAATAAGCCAACCAATGATTCACCGGTTTTAGCAAATTCATATCGAAGACCTGACTGTGGGCTTTGTAAATTACGGTATGTGATAACGCCGCGCATGTCCATTCTCGAGGGCATTGAACCCATAACCGCGAGTAGAATTTATAAATAGATTTCCGTGTCCTCATTGGGCAGTGTGGCTGGTTTTCCTCGCAATCTTGATTTCCTGATCGATCGTTATGACTACTTTAGTGTTGAACTAACGGTGGAAATATGATCGTCAAGGAAATTACTGAAATTCATGCGCCCTGTATCGATTCGATTCAGGTACGCTATTCTGAACGAAGCTTGGCGATTGGTGGCTGACGGTGTGTTGGACGTTAAGGACATGGACCTGGTGATGAGCGAGGGTCTCGGAATGCGATACGCATTTTTGGGTGCCTTCGAAACGGCTCATTTGAATTCCGAGGGTGAGTTTTTGGGGAGGAGAAAGCAGCCGTGATTTTGGAAAATTGTTTATATCATGATTTATCGCTTTTGTTATTCAGGAATGAAGAGATACTGCGAGGTCTACAAAAACTCTATGTACAACACCAGCATGACCATGGGCCCGGTGCCTAAATTCGAAGGCCCAGTTGCAGACAAAATTTCCGACCAATTGAACGCCAGAACCCCGATCGACAAATTACCGGAAAGAAGAGCGTGGCGTGATGCGGCTCTGACCAAGCTCTCAATATTGAAGAAAGAAGTCGACGCCGAGTGGAAGAACAAACAATAAATTTAATCCTGTTATCAAATGTTGTTAAAGTTTCTAGGTTCAAACGTTTTTATCAATCTAGTAGAATTAATCAATGAAAATTAATGACAATTTGTTTGATTTTTTTCGATCTTTAAAACATTTATTCGCATTCATGTGTATCATAAACGAATTATTTCAATTCTGTATAATATTTACAAAAGCAGGGAAGTTACGTGTGTTTCATAAATTCATATCTCCCTCAATTACAATATAATTTTTTTTCAATATTCCAATGATAACGAAATACGTTTCAATTGACTGTATAAACTTGATTAAAATGAGAAATTTCACGTTTCAACGAGTGGACTGCTATCGTTGGGTGCTAGGCACACGTAGTTAGTCTTGGTTTTTGTCAAGCGCATGCGCTTCATCGTAAATTTTAAATGCCGGACCTTGTAAATGAATTTATTTCGGAACCAGGCATGAACAGTTGCTTGGAGTGAACCCGATCACGCAACTTCCCCATATTGGATACCAAAAACAATACTTTTCAAGTCTGTGTATAAAAATAGACGAAAATCCTATGAAATAATCGTCGAATCGCGTCAACATTCGGCATCTGCTCATCTTCGATGGTCATCACCGTTCCGGGAGAAACGAAGGCGCGTTCGATCCCATGTGATGGTTGTTGTGCGGGGGGCCGCTGCCCCTGGTACCGGTGGCGTAGAGCTGCTGTTGGAAGTTGTGGTACTGTTGAGCATAGTCGGAGTCGGATGTCGGAGGTTGGATAAAGGGACCGTTCTTGAAGTTGTTGTCGACGTTAGGATGCATTCCGTGCTGGACAGGAGCGTTGGGGGCTCTGGACCTCATGCCCATGACATTTCCCTGGTTATTTCCAGGCGCGTACATCCGCGGGTTGTGACTAGGCGGTTGCTGGTTGGGAATCTGGGGCATCATTTCGCCACCGAACATCATGGGTTTGTCGATGCTCATGCGATTGCCGTGGAAAACGCCGCCCCCGACCATGTGCTGCATCCGCATAGCGTTCGGTCCCGGTTGCCGCATCTGGTTCATCTGGTATCCCGGTCCCATTCCGTTCTGAAACCCGTTGGGCCTCTGAGGTCGGTTCATCCCGTTGAAAACCACGTTCTGCTGCATGTTGTGAACGTTGCCGGGATGAGGTCCACCCATGCCGTTCGGGAAGCACCGTTGATTCGAGGGGTTCGCGAAACCCTGGAGAAAATCGAGGCTCGGAGGGCCGCGAGGACCCCCTTGGCACGGGTTAGGCTTCCCGGCGGGCAGGTACTGGATCGTGTTCGGGGCCCCGGGCTTCACCTGGACGTTCGCTCTCATCGAATTGTGCGGGTCCATCGGCCTCTGGAGGCCGCGGGGTTCGCCGTGGTACGCGGAGTGGTGCATGGGCCCGTAACCCATGGGGGGTCTGCTCGGAATGCCCATGTTGCCCGTCCTGGGCGTTGGGCTGTAGCTCGTAGTCATGCAGCCCATGCCGGGACCGAATCCGCCGACATCGGCGTAGTCGATGCCGGACGGGTTCATCTCCTGCATGTGATGCATGCTCCCAGTGTGCATGATGGGCCCTTCGCCCTGGAGACTGCTCGGAGCTATGCTGGCCAGTTGTTGGCTCATTTGAGCCAGTGACGTGATGGGATCGAAGTGGTTTGTGTTGACGGTACCCTGGACCCCCATGCAGCTGCTGACGTTGTTGGGGTTCAGGGGAACGTTGCCAGGCTGTGATCTGACGTTCATCGGATGTCTTCCGCAGGAAAACTCCGGATTCGACTGTATCGATATCTTCGATTCGTTGTGATGCTGTTTTTTGTTGGGCGAATGAGACGCTTCGCTTGGTTTCATACCCTCGGGCATGTTCTGACCGTAAGAAGTCGCCGGGCTGTTCTGACCACTGGTCACAACCTTGTTGCCCGAACCCATGCCCGAAGAATCGAAGGAAGGGTTGGCTGACGGAGTGCGAGGCGTTCGTGGGCTCTGCGAGGGACCGGTGTTCTCTGCCAGAGGACTAGTTCCGGTTTCCGACATCATTCTGATCGTTGAAGTCACCATGGTGCCAGAAGCGTTCCTGAAATCGACGAAATCTGTTATTTTCTGCTGAAAATGTCACCGGGAACGTTCGCCACTTACGGAGAGGAACTGTTGTCTTTCAGACTGGTGTTCGGTTGTTTCTGTATCGTCAATTCCTGGCCCTCAAACGTATTCAGATACTGGATCTGCTGAGGACTCGGAACAGGCATCAGATTCGCTTCTTTGGAACCGATGACTGACCCAACTTGTTCTCGGTTCTGTTCTTGGTTCACGTTTTGCAATGTCTGGCCGAATATCTCGTCGACTGTAAAATGGAGTATGTACATTGCAGGTAAAGTCAGACTAAAGAAACAAGACCAACTGCTCGTGAAATCGTTTCGGAAGGGAATAATGGGACTCGTAAGTACACGAATCTTATCGTAAAAGAATGGTGAAGAGCAAATTCAATTTCATTCAAGTCGGGTTAGTGAAAAATCAATTTAACTACCAAAGAGTTATTAGTATTATATCCTAGGTCTAGAAATCTAGAAAGAAGACCGCAATAATTACCGTTCGGTGATTGACTGGAGGAGAAATCGATCGAGTCCTTTGGTCCCGTGGCAGAACTTCCGCCGGGACTGAAAGCTACAAGATGAGAATGTGACACCGGAGTTCCAGGGTTGCTTGTCTGATTCAAGTGGCTCTCCATCCCGATACCAGAGCTCAATGATTCCTGCGTCATCGGACTTCCCGTCGCAGGATTATACCCGGGCCTCGGTCCTCCACCGTGGTGAAACTGTCTGCCGTAATCGGCGGGTGAGTTCAAAGCGGAACTTGCGCGAGGAGATGGAAGGGACAGAGTGCTGGTCGGGTTGTTGGGAGATGATGGATTCGAGGTTTGCAGGGCGGCCGGCACACTGGCGGGTCTCGTCGACTGATGGTACGGAGGTGGAGGACCCTGGTTCCTCGCGCCCGGGGGAACGTTTCCGGCAGAAGACGTAGCTGGGGTGTAATTGTCAGGGGTCTTGGTTTTCGGGTCGATGAGCTGGCTCTGAAACTTGTCCCAGTCTTCGCCTGGGGAAAAATGATCGAGCGGGCTTATTGCCGGAGAGTTTACACCGTCCGTTCCGAAGTTTGGCGCCTGATTGCCCGGCGCCGGAGGCAGAGATCCTTCCGCGGTTTCCTTACGCTCGGAAAAAAAAAGAATTTGCATTTTTCTAATCGTGGCCAACTGCTCCTCGCGGTGCTGACGCTGCTGCGGTGTGAGATTCTCGTCCGGTACTTTGACACCCTGCAAAGAAGGCTGCAGGCTCCTAGGACTCGAGCAGTTCGTTTCAACGAGGGAGTGCGGACTCGGCTGAGAATTCACTAGACCCGAAAAATGAAAGTCGCATTTTTTAAAATAATTACGGGGATTCTGAGGAGTCGAAATCGACGATTATAATACCGGAGATTCACCCACCTACTTTATTGATTGTATCGTCGACCGACGACTCGTTATTACATACAGATTTATCGCCATTCGAATTTCGAGGATTAGATTGTTCGTTCCAAAACGGTGGAGGGTCCGGATCCAGCACCGGCAGTTCGGGGGGCTGCGGATTCTTCTGTCCGATGTTGAAGGTGCTCAACCATTCCGCAGGACTTTGGCCCCCTTTGTTTCCCTTGTTCGGATGTTTCTGTGAATGAAGATAATTTCAGCTTACTGATAATTCTTCGTCGTTGAGTAGGCGAAGATTAAATATTTTTAGATCTCGATCGGGCACCGCACCTCGAGGAATTTTCGCGTGCCTGGTTGGGCACAGTGATAAGCTACAATCGTTGGAAATTGGCCCCTCAAGACAGCTTCGGCACCTTTGTTAGCTAGCATCGTAGAAAATACGAAGATCTGACTTTGCTGTTGCATGAATTGTGATTCCCCTCCGCTGGGTCCGTTCCGACCACATTTTCCGGCCGCATTGTTATCCGCAGACTTGGATGACGCAGGACCACCGCAATCTAACGCGGAAAATCCTTATTAATGCGATTCGAGCGAAGCGGGATTAATTTTTTAATACATCTCCTGGATAACTAACCGTTGGACAAACTACACGGTGGATATGACGCGTTGTTTTCGATCTTCAACGAATTCAAAGCTTGTTGATTATTGGCGCAATTTTTGTTGCTTTTATTCGTTGTATCTTCAGAGTTTTTCGATCCCACATTAGATTCTCTGAGACATGGTTTCACGTCCTCTTCTCTAACGTCACCGTTGTTACTTCCACCCCCAACTTTCTCACTCTGCATCTTGCAGGAATCTGTGCATGGTTCTTCTTTGACTATTCCATTCGGTATGCAGCTCAAGTCGTTTGATTTTTTCTCTGATTTCATTATCGTACGATGTTACGATCGATTTTTTCAATTATCTGAAAATGACAAACACCACAAATTATACAAATTAAGGTGATATTGACATCGAATTCATATTGAAATCACTCATTTCAGTGCCAATAAAAATTCCCCATCGTTCCACAAAAAATAAGTTGAACTATCGGTAAGATAGCAAATGTAAAAATGATTCTAGATGTTTTTCAACAAACAGATAACATTTTTATATCGTTGTGTATCTATTTATAGACGAAAGGAAAACATTTGAAATTAATGATACGTTATCGTTTGACGGAAATGACTCGATATTCCTTCCTTGCCGATAATCAGAGCATACAATATAAAACCACATTTCGAAATTCAACAATCGAGCGAATAATATTTATGAACTCATATGTTGAGGCTTTTCTTGGTCTGACGGTCAGACAAATTGTTTCCACGGAGCAGCGAGTCTGATCAATTCGTGTGAACAACATACCTTTGACATTTATGTAGAGTTTTGGTTTGATACGCGCGAAAAAGTGTGAACAAACTTTAGTCCAGAGGATGTGGTTGTTAACGTAACATTTTAGCGCACAATTTAAATCAGCGATGGGTTTTGGTTAGAGATGAAAATTCCGAGGCGGTAACGTGGGTTTATTTTTCACACGGTCTCCGTAGTGAACCGTGGTGGGTAACCGTTGACACAAAAACTGAAAAACTCAGCTCTCAGGCACCTTGTGTTCAACAGGTATGCATGTGGTTTTAGACCTGGGTTAGCTCACCGGCTTTTCATTGGTTGAGTGAACTAGAGGGGATAAGCTCGAACCCCAAATATAGCCAATAGGGTAATGGGTAATTGTCTCATTAGGGGTATAGCCGAAGAGGCCGATTCTGGGAATCATAGACGGCACCCCATCCCAAAAGTCGCTGCGCAAGGAAAAAAAAATATTCTTTCAAAATAGAACGCAGGGGATTTCAATACTTTTTACCCCCTGTATCGGCAATCAATATCCCTCGATGGGGACTAAAAAGTCGTAAAATGAAACCTGGGAAATGAATCATTGCACGAATAATAGCGATAAATTATTACTGACTCGAGATTTTGTTACTATGCAACATTTTTGAGAGAATTACATTTTTTTCCATCCGGGTTTCGATTCAGATCGTCAATTTTAACATTTCTGTTACTATACAAAGAATGAATTTGAGATTCACATTGTACGGTTTTGAATAAAAACAAAATTGACACTAAAAATTGTTTGAACAAATTATAAACCAGACGAGAGTAAATTTTGAAAATCAGAAATATTACATTTTTTTTAAATTCTACCTATACTTTTATTCATTATGTGTGTTCTGACGAAGGCATCGAATTCCAACGTCTCAAGCGGACAGATATTTTACCGGCTATACATTTCTGCGATGTGGATTGCCCGCCGACAGGCGCCTACTTACAACAACTGGACTTATCGAATGGAATATAAGTGTGAAATCAATAGATTAACAAAATTTATTCATTTGAACAGTAGACAATTAATAATCAGCAACGTTGTCAATAATATTCCGACTATAATTTTGTTTTCACGTTTACAAATGAACAGCGATATTATCAACAAGCAGTAAAGCTGCAGACTCAGACGTCTTCATCCAACTGTGGATAAAAACGTTGCAGAAAACAAATGTGGAAACAGAATGTATACAATCGCCACGTGAATCATCGTTATTTTTCTATATTTTGATACAAAGTAAATAAAACCTCTATAATTTAATAAATTCGTTATCGACTTCGTTCGACGACGAATTGGACCGTGTTCCAAATTCCACCGCTAGAGCTGGAAATATGTCTATAGCAATAAAGCGAGAGAGATAGAGCTCAGCAACAATCCAGCTGTTTGACGAAGTTGCAGTCGGGGAATCCCCCATCGTCCTGAAAAAACCGTTGATAGTATCACGTGACGAGGGGACAAGAGGGAAACGGGTCACTGCGATTGGGTGGTGAATATCGCGGACGCTGATGTAATATTTGGCAACACGGGGAAGAACCGGGAGTCCGTCGAGGTAATTTCCGTTGTCGCGTCTGAGACCTGAATGTTATTTTTTTTGTGCGGTGGCCGGTGGATAGTCGATCGGAGGAGTGTTCTGCAAAAATTTCAACTAGTGGCAAAGTGCGTCCCTTCTTTAAAACTTCAATGACGAAACGAAAATTGAGTTCGATAACGAACGAGTGAGTTTTTATATCAGCCAGTCGCACGTCGCGCAGGTATATCGCTAATCGGTTTTCTCGTGTTATCGTGTAGATCGAAACAAGACACAGCTTTTCATCAAGTGCTTTACTATAATTGATGTACAACATGTCGGAGGGCGATCAGCATCCTAATGTCTCACAGACCATTGACGAACTGCCAGACTCTTCTTATGCATTTTTAGCAGAAGGTAATTGTTGATTATTTCTTTAAAAAATAACTCATGCCTTATTTCATTCACATACTCGCAGTCCATAGGCAGTATCCATGTTTGATATGGGTCTGACTTTTTAGGAAAACTTGCCGAACTGGCTTCAATGATTTCCTCATTTGGTGATTATCTATTGTTTCAACAGATATGAATCTTAGTCTTGCGATTCTGAATTCGAGCAATAACTTGATGGACTTGCACGTGACGAGTAGCACCCTGTCACCTATGTCCACCTTTACGTCGCCGAGCGACACATCTCATTTCACACTTCAAAACGTGACAAGTATGGACATAACTATTCGTTACTCAGAATCCGACTTAAGGGGAGGCTCTACTCGATTATTACCGACTTACCGACATCAGTGGACCGTGTCGCTTATTTTCATTAATATCTGAGTCTACGTGCTTAAATCGCAGAAGAGGGCTCTGTAGCGGACTTCTAAGTGAAATTTCGAACAATCATACGTCAAAACATGTTGTTTTTTTCCGGAAACAAAGTAATAAAATTGTGTTTACGAATATGTGTCAATTTGACGAAAATGAATCTGACACATATTCGTAGGCGCAATTTGATTACTTTGTTTCTGCACAAAACCAACATGTTTTGACGTATTCTTGTTCAGAATTTCACGTAGAAGTCCGCTACAGAGCCCTTTTTGCGATTCAAGCACGTAGACTCAGACATTAATGAAAATTAGCGACACGGTTCACTGATGTCGGCAAGTCGGTAATAATCGAGTAGAGCCTACCCTTAAGACGGTCGCAGAAATTGAATAAGTCTTTTTCGCAGTATTGGAAACTCCGTTTATCGAGATCATTGAACAGCCCGTAAGCAAGTTTAGGTTTCGATACAAGTCGGAGATGAAGGGGGCCCACGGGAGTCTGGGAACCGTGAACAGCTCAAAGGGTCGTGGCGAACGTGCACCGACTGTCGAGGTGATTTGTCACGTTCAGAAAATGGATATTGAAGGCTGTGAGATATTAAAAAAACACGTTTATCTGACGTTGGTGATGTTTTGTGTACACTTATTGTTAGCTGAAGAATTATCCCGGAGCTGCCGTCATTCGCTGTACCCTAGTGACTGCAGATCCTGATCGCAGAGGCCCGCACCCTCATCGTTTGGTATGCAAAGTCGAAAAACAATTCGTGGACGATCCACACGAGATAAATGTGTCACCGGAGCTTGGAATGATCGCCTCGTGCGTAACCAGTTTATTAATTTCCGATTAAATATTCGATTTTGTGTTAGATTTGGTCATTTTTTTGCTGCAGATTTCATGGAATGGGCATCATTCACACAGCGAAATCACACGCCGGAGTCGAGCTTGTTAAGAAAAAGAGATTCATGGCCTTGGAAGAAGCCCGACGCAAGAATTTTAACGAAAACAAGCTCAGCGTTCGTCAAGAAACGACAGTGATTAAATTTTCAATCTCCTCTTTTCGTTGTGGATCTTTTCAATGATTTTTCAATGATTTTTCAATGATTTTTTTTTTTTAAGATAAAAATGGAGGCTGAAGTAGCGCAGAAATCGATGGATCTGAACAGTGTCGCCCTTTGTTTCCAAGCATATCTTCGAGACGCCAACGGAGTATTGACGCCTCTCACAGATCCGGTTTATTCGAATGCGATAAACAATCTAAGTCAGTAAACTTGGACCCTGAATATTATTTCATGTACTTGAACTGATTTTAATATACCTTTTCTTGATTCAGAGAGCGCGTTAACAGGAGAGCTGAAAATATGCAGAATCGATAAGGTTTCGGGAAGCTGCGATGGTAACGACGAAGTGTTCATGCTTGTGGAAAAAGTTGGAAAAAGTAAATACACTCGCGTGATTTTTTAAATAATTTCGTAACTGATTATTGACCGATGAAATTATTTCTAAATCATCGTAATTTTCAATCATAATCAATGTTACAGGTAATATAGAGATCAGATTTTTCGAGGTGGATCATACTGACCAAGAAATTTGGTCCGCGTTCGGCCGATTCGGAGAAGTTGATGTTCACCACCAATACGCCATCGTCTTTAGGTGAGTGTATGAAAGCTCATCGATTTAATGCTACAAATGACAATTTTTTTCCCTGTAATAGAACTCCTCGGTACCGAGACACCGATATAAGTGAACCCAGAAAAGTTTTTATACGATTAGAAAGAAAATCGGATGGGTATTGTAGCGAATCTCTACAATTTACTTACCAGCCGAGTGGTCGAATGATTAGTGAGTATGATTCTTACAATTAGTACAAAAAACGAAATGTTAGTATTCTCTATTGATTGAAAGCGGCATTGGATTTTTTTCCAATTTTTCAGGAGGTAGAAAAAGGGCACGCATGTCCTTTGAAAGCACCGATCATCTAACTTCGACAACGAACAGCATAGGAATACCCGAGCAAGTGGCACCATTAATATCCCACCAAAATAAAGAAGACAGTTTGGTTGGATTTGATGTGAATAAACATATCGACGAGGCGACCCTTGGTCTTGATCTCGAGAATTTTGATGGTAACCGTTATTGAACATGATGTGATAAAGATCGAACGAACCCACCACCAACTTCTGTTTTCTGTATTTGATGAACTAAAATTTTTCCAGTAGACTATTTGTTGTGTCCAGTGTATTCTCAAGGTGCTGTGATTGATGGTCCGTCGAAAAAGAAGGTAAATTATTCGTGGATCAAGAGACAATATATTAATTGATCGAGTGCTAGTTAGTTGCTCACGATCCTGATACCTGAATTGTCAAACTTTCAGGAAACCCATTCCCTCACCGAAACTATCGTCGGGGAAATCGAACCGATACTAATAAGCCAGAATTCAAAAATAGAGGAAAGTATATCAGCGTGGCGTAACGAACGCACAGTCTACGGAGATTCTCCACTGCATTTTGCCCTACGACACAACCAGTTGGCCTTTGTGGAATATATACTTTTGAATATTGCGAACAATCCGCAGATCTTCAAGCCTATTATAAATTGGCAGACGAATTCTGGACGTGTGAGTTTCTCATTTTTCACTATAATTAAAATCACCGTAGCTCAAGGGTTTTCGATTAACAGGACTCCATTCTTTACAGACATGCCTCCACTACGCGGTCGAGCAAAATCAACCCGACATAACAAAGACTCTGCTGCAGCTAGGTGCGGATGCAAACGCTCGCGACGATCAGGGGTTCTCTCCCCTTCACGTAGCTGTGAGATGTAGGCGAAATACTGACAATAACATCTTCGGAATAATAATATTCGCATGTGGATCGTTTATTTATCCTTATTTTGCGCATTGGATAGTTCCAGAAGCTGGCCGGTGTGTGGAAGCACTGTTAAAGGGAAGCAACGCGAACATCGAAGCGCGCGACGACGCCGGATGGACGGCTTTTCATCTGGCTGCCGAGGCAGGATCGCTCAAGGCCATCGAGGCCCTGGTCAAAGCAAAAGTCAACGTTAACAGCACTGATATGTCCTACGGTCGCACAGCTCTGCACATCGCAGTGGAAGGCGGCCATAAGGAGATTGTAGAATTTCTTTTAACACAGGTGATTATTTCAGTGAAACGATGATACGATGAAGAAATTGTAGTTTATTGGATTTAATGACCCCGTTTCTTTCGATAGACCAACATCGACGTGAATAAAAGAAACTTCAGCGGTAACACCGCTCTGCACAGCGCCGTCGTCAAGACGGGGGAAAGAGCCAGTGAGCTTTGCAAACTTCTGATAAACCACGGGGCAAATCCATCGATCGCGAATAATAACCGAAATTCAGCCAAGGTGAATTTCGATATTCCTCTCATCGATTAATAAGATCGATTCCAAAATCGAGATAATTTTCTGAAACTTTTTATTCCAGGAATCTCATCCGGGGGCTGTGGAAGATGAGGTGGAGTCCGACGACAAAGACGATTTGGATCAAGAAACGACGGGCCAAACGTCGTTCGATCTTGCGGCAGAAAAGCCGGAGGTAATTTGATGGTTCGATAAAGAATGAAAGTTTCTAGCCAGAGTTTTAACGACGGTAAAATTCTGCTTGAAATTTTATTCTTTAAGCGAATAATCGCCCGTTGGTAATGATTGTTTAATTTCCAAAGATTCTGCAATTATTCGCTGGCACTAGTCCCACAGAAACCAGTAGCTCGACGTCCAGAGTTATGATAAAACAAGAGGTCGTCGGTGATGCGGACGATTTCAAGGAAGAGACCGAGGGTGGTTTGCTGGACAAATACGCCATGTCTCTGCTGGTTCCCATTCTCGATGAATTCAAGTCCTGGGAGAAGCTGGCGAAATCTTTGGGTTACGATTTCCATCATTATACCTTTTATTTTGCGTTTGCTTCATTGGTGGTAATACTGTCATTCGTAATATTGTACATGAGGGTTTGAATAATTGTAATAACCATTCGCCAGAAACTTTCCATACAAAGTTGAGTAAGCCTGACGTGTTCGACTCTTTTTACTATATTATCCAGTTCAATACTATTACACGAATTTCTACAAGCACAACTCGATTGTATGGGAGCATTTGTACGAATACGACCACGGCCTTTCGACTGGTAGGTATGGGTTTGCATCGTCACGTTAGCGGTTTATATGACTCATTGATATGGATATGGACATACATTATGATAATGAACCTAATTTCTTTCAACTCTTGGATCGCGAATGACTTGATGATTTTATAGTTTCTCTGGAAGAAAATCACTCTTTGTGACAAACCCACGAGAGACTAATCGGGAAATCACTGCAAAAACCCTAAATATGTGTGCAGAAAAATCGATACACGGTAGTTTTATTGGTCTGAATCCGGATTTTGTATACAGATTACAAATTTCAAAATGCCCGAAGAGAATATAATTGAAGAATACCTAACAATTTCCCAATTTGAATAACAATTGATTTTTTTTCACTTTTTGATTGCCATTTTTAATTATGCAAATTCATTAGAAAAATCGAATTCAGAGACCCATGAAGACAGAGTACTAGATCAATTTCGATGCAAATAGGATGATTTCAGACTTTTTGGCGGTATTTTTCGGCATTAGTCCCATTGTGCAATGTGAACGAGGATGATCAACGATAAAACGACGACACGCTGTCTACTGATACACATCGCATTCCTTTGTATTAATAAACGCATACAGACGATTGGCACATACATACAATGTTGATTCGTCAAGGTTTGTTAAAAAAAAAAAAAAACATTCATATACCTAGTAAAATAATCTTTCATGGCTTTGGTCAGGGAGCGTTTCCGGTTTCTTATTTTCTTAACAAATATTTATATAAACGCAACCAACTGTGATGATGCGGTCAATATGTATAAACGATAGAAGAGAAGTACACCTATACTCATTATCAGTACGATATTTTATTGAGTGAATTTGAAAAGTTCGCAAATCGTGGACAATAAAATTGATATAAATCATGTTCTATTGCCATTTTTCACGTTTATTGTAACAACGTAGCGTTACCCGCTGAACATATATGCAACGTGGATTGCCTGCTTACAGGCGCGACGATGTGACCACCGCGAATTAGTGTGAAATAAATGGATTTGAGAAAATGATTCATCTATCCCACCGTAATACAGTAAATAATCGATAATGAGCAACGTTTCAACACTATCCCGATGATAATATTTTTGTTTTTGTTTTTTTACAATTCGTCAACGGTCAGCTGTATTATCAACGCGCAGTAAAGCTGCAGACGTCTCAGCCCGGCTATAGATAAAAATGTTTGAGGAAAAAACGAAATAGAAAAATTAACGACCCTGTGGCTGCAAGCGACGTGCACTATCGTTACATTTTGCAATTTTCACGCAATGCATGTATATCATTGCTCGGATGATTAAATCGCCATGATAACATTGCGGAGATGATAGAGTCTGCTTATTCTATCCATCTATACGCCTAATCTAATTCGATGTATTTATTTTATTTTATTTAACAATGATTTATAAATTGTAAGAGTGAGATAGTTAGTCATAAAATATAATTAGGAAAATACGTCCGGTGAATCCATATCACAGAGTCCACACACATCTGTATACCGACCGAACGAGGCTCGGGAATTCCCCCAACCTTCTGAGAAATCGTTGTTAGCATCACGTGACGAGAGTATAGGAGTATAGGAGGGAAACGTTACACTCCGATTGGTCATTGGCGGCGAATATCGCGGGGAAGAACCTGAGAGTTCATCAAGGTTACACGCCGTTGACGTATATGAAAAATAAATGTTACTTTACTGGACGGTGAGTAGTAGATTAAAAAAGTCTTCTGTACAGCATGAACTGCCACGGCAGAGTAGCCTCTCCCTAAAACCATCGATAACTCAACGAAACCCAGTTTAATTACGAATAAGATAGTTTCGTCGTCAGTCAGCCTAACGCCGCGGAGGTTAAACCCTCGTCGGTTATTTCTTTTGTTATTGTGCCGATCAAAACGAGACGCAGTTTGTCGCTAAGTGTTTCATTATCATTTACACATCAATATGCCGGAGGTATATGAGAATTTCAATGTCCTCCAGACCCTCGGTCAGCTCCAGGATTTTTCCTATCCGTACACAGAGGGTAATAAATTGTGTTGTTCAGTTAAAAAAAACTCGTGCTTCTTTTTTTCATCCCACTATACGATTTTGGAGTCGATACATTTTTTAAAATTGTTTTTCCGGTTTGAAATTTCATGCTCAATGAACGACGCTACGTACGTCGATTCCGATGAGAATATCATGAGCCGCATACATTCTTATCTCGATGGGATATTTTTTTTCCTCGAAATACGAATTTTTCAACAATTTAAAAATTCCGCCTTTATAACGATTTTTTTTTCCTCATTCGATATTTTATTTTAACAGCGATGAATAACCTTGGGATTTTGAGTCCGAGCAACAGCTCAATGGATTCTCATATGACGAGTAGCACTCCGTCGCCTATGTCGACCTCTACATCACCCAGCCACACATCTTCGTCGTATATTACGCTACCAAACGCGACGAGTAAGGACATAACTATTAATAGTTCTGAATCTGACTTCAGACCGTTGCAGAAATTAAACAAGTATTTTTCACAGTGTGGGGAACCCCGTGTATCGAGATCATCGAA
Organism: Euura saliciscinereae; assembly: GCA_018420115.1. Lineage (NCBI taxonomy): Eukaryota > Metazoa > Arthropoda > Insecta > Hymenoptera > Tenthredinidae > Euura > Euura saliciscinereae. Next base: position 154,954 of record JAFFZH010016089.1, read on the forward strand.
CAGCCCGTTGATAAATTCAGGTTTCGATACAAATCAGAGATGATGGGAACCCACGGGAGTCTGGCGAGCGTGAATAACTCAAACAGTCGAAAAAAACAAGCGCCGACTGTGGAGGTGATTTATTCTGTTCAGAAGACTGAAATATTTAAAAACACGTTTATGTGACGATGATGTTTTGTGTACATTTAGCTGAAGAATTATCCCGGAGCTGCGATCATTCGCTGTACCCTGGTTACAGCAGATCCTGAACGGAGAGGTCCGCACGCTCATCGTCTGGTACGCAGAGTCGGAAATCAGGACGAGGATGATCCCCATGAGATAAGTGTATCACCGGAGCTTGGAATGGTCGCCTCGTAAGTAACGAGTTTATTAATTTCGGATAAAATATTCGATTTTGTGTTAAATTTGTTGATTATTTTTGTTGCAGATTTCACGGAATGGGAATCATTCACACGGCCAAAAAACATATAAAAGACGAGCTTGTTAAGAAAAAGAGATTCGTGGCTCTGGAAGAAGCCAGACGCAAGAATGTTAACGAAGACAAGCTCAGCGTTCGCCAAGAAACGACGGTAATGAAACTTTCAATATCTTCGCTTCGTTGTCGATCTTATTGAAGAATATATTTTTTCAATGATTTTATTTTATTGAAGATAAAAATGGAGGCCGAAGGAGCGCAGAAGTGGATGGGATTGAACAGTGTCGCGCTTTGTTTTCAAGCATTTTGTCCAGACGCGAATGGAGTAAAGACGCCTATCACAGATCCGGTTTATTCGAATGCGATAAACAATCTAAGTCAGTAAACTTGGACCCTGAATATCGTTTTATGTACTTGAACTGATATTAATATAAATTTTCTTGATTCAGAGAGCGCGCTAACGGGAGAGTTAAAAATATGCCGAATCGACAAAACTGCGGGAAGCTGCGACGGTAACGACGAAGTATTTATGCTCGTGGAAAAAGTTGGAAAAAGTAATTTTTTCGTGGCTGATTACTGATCGATAAGATTATTTTTAAATTATTGTAATTTCTTATCGTGATTAATGTTACAGAAAATATAAAGATCAAATTTTTCGAGACTAACCAGGACGATCAGGAGATTTGGTGCGAGTACGGCCGATTCTCGGAACTCGATGTTCATCATCAGTATGCTATCGTCTTTCGGTGAGTGTATAAAAGCTTATCAATATAATTACCACGACTGACTCATTTTTCTCTTACAGAACTCCGCCGTATAAAGACACCGACATAAGCGAACCGAGAGAAGTTTTTATCCAATTGCACAGACCGACGGATGGAGATTGCAGCGAGTCTGTGAAGTTTACTTACAAGCCCAGCGGTCGAATAATTAGTGAGTATTTTCCTCTGTTCCAGGTATAAAAAATACTGCATCTTTTTGTTGTGGATCGGAAGTAGAACTAGTTTTTGTCTAATTCATCAGCAGGTAGGAAAAGAGCGCGAACATCCTTTGAGAACACCTCCTCCGATTACATGACTCCGATGATCGGCAACATAGGAGCCCCCGAACAACAGTCACAAATACTGTACTCTCAAAATTTGCGGGACAGTTCGATTGAATTGGAGCTGAAGAATCTGATTACCGAGGCGTGCGGATCGGAAGAGTTTCCCGATTATTTTAAAAATCTTGATACTAACGGTGAATCAAATGTTATATGAAAAAGATCGAAGAAGATCCAAATCTGTTTTGTAAATTTTAATGAAAAAAAAATTTGCTTTCGTAGAGTACCTCAAGTTTTTGCCCGCTCAGACTCAGACAGGATTAACGACCGATGGTCCATCGAAAAAAAAGGTAATATTATTGGAGAATAAAAAAAATATGTTTCAACCGATCGAATGCTAGTTCTTCACGATTTTTCTCATTCCTTCAGGAAATCCTTTCATTCGCGGATTCCATTGTGAAGGAAATTGCAAATATACTAAAAGAGGAAGCGAAGAAGGAAACAAAAAAGGTTGATTCAAAAAATCACGAGCGTATATTGGCGTTACTGAAAGAGCGCACGGTCTACGGAGACTCTCCACTCCATTCTGCCCTCCGTCATAACCAGTTGAACTTGGTGCAGTTTATACTTTTGGTTATTGCGAGCAGTCCACAGATCTACAAGCCGATCATAAATTGTCAGACAAGTTCTGGACGTGTGAGTTTTTCAGTTTTCACTATCATTGAAATCACCGTAGCTCAAGGGTTCTCGATTAACAGGATTTCATTCTTCACAGACATGCCTTCACTACGCGGTCGAGCAAAATCAACCCGACGTAACAAAGGCTCTGCTGCATCTAGACGCGGATGCAAACGCTTGCGACGATCACGGGTTCTCTCCCCTTCACGTAGCTGTGAAATGTATGCTAAATACTGACAATAACATTCTTGGAATAACAAAATTCGCATGTGGATCGTTTATGAATTTTCATCTTGCGCATTGAATAGTTCCAGAAGCTGGCCAATGTGTGGAAACACTGTTGAAGGGAGGCAACACGAACATCGAAGCGCGCGACGACGCCGGATGGACGGCTTTCCATCTGGCTGCCGAGGCAGGATCGCTTAAGGCAATCGAGGCCCTGGTCAAAGCAAAAGTCAACGTTAACAGCACGGATATGTCCTACGGTCGAACAGCTCTGCACATCGCAGTGGAAGGCGGCCACAAGGAGATTGTAGAATTTCTTTTAACACAGGTGATTATTTCAGTGAAACGATGATACGATGACGAAATTGTAGTTTATCGGATTTAATGACCCGGTTTCTTTCGATAGACCAAAATCGACGTGAATAAGAGAAACTTCAGCGGTAACACCGCTCTGCACAGCGCCGTCGTCAACACTGGGGAAAGAGCCAGTGAGCTTTGCAAACTTCTTATACACCACGGAGCAAATCCATCGATTGCGAATAATAACCGAAATTCAGCCAAGGTGAATTTCGATATTCCTCTCATGGATTAATAAGATCGATTCCAAAATCGGGATAATTTACTGAAACTTTTTATTCCAGGAATCTCGTCCAGGAGCTGTGAAAAATGAGATGGAATCCGACGACGAAGACGATTTGGGTCAGGAAACGACGGGTCAAACGTCGTTCGATCTTGCGTCAGAAAAGCCGGAGGTAATTTGATGGTTCGATAAAGAATGAAAGTTTCTAGCCAGAGTTTTAACGACGGTAAAATTCTGCCTAAAATTTTATTCTTTAAGCGAATAATCGCCCGTTGGTAATGATTGTTTAATTCCCAAAGATTCTGCAATTATTCGCTGGAACTAGTCCCACAGAAACCAGTAGCTCGACGTCCAGAGTTATGATAAAACAAGAGGTCGACGGTGACGCGGACGGTACCGCGGAAGAGACCGGGGGTAGTTTGCTGGACAAAGACGCCATGTCTCTGCTGGTTCCCATTCTCGATAAATCCAAGTCCTGGGAGAAACTGGCAAAATCTTTGGGATACGATTTCCTACAACCGTCGTTACAAAACACTGCTACGAGTCCAACGCACACCCTGTTGACCTACTTTGATGTGAGTTTGCTTCCTATGACATCAAATCCCTCGGATATCCATCCAACACAAGGCATTAATTATAAATCGTTTTATTTTTCAGTTACAAGACGTACAAGAGGTACCGATTGAAAAACTAGGAGAACTAGGAAAAGTAGGAAAACTAAGATCGCTTTTAGTAGAGTTGAAAGAGACCAAGGCTGTTCAAATAATTGACGAAATGATCGCGAGGCGGAAGAAATAACTTTGAACAATGCCATTGACTGTTGATAAAAAACGGTTCATTCTATATTTGAAAAAAAAGAAAACTACTGTTGAAGCAAGTTTTCTGTTGTTCTTCGACATTTCTATTAATCGAGTGGCTGATTTTTAATCGAATTCCAAAGCCTCGAAGAGTCACGATTGTTGAGAGAGTAGAATGATACCGAACACATTTGTTGCGATGAATTTTGTATATTCATAGCTCGGTTTATCTATTTAAATCAAGAATTATATTTTCACTACAATTTTATGCACACTGCTGTAAAAATTCACGCCTTTTCACCTACGATAATTAATCTAGAATCATAATCGATATTTTTCGATCCAATAGACGTTACATTGATACGGGGATCCTGTGAGAACAAAAGTTTTACATTTTTTTAATAGCTGAATGTAATTATTTTCATTATATTGATGTTTTTTTTTCGTTCTTTCTTATCATTTTTTTTTTTTGTTCAATCGAAACATAATATTATAGATCATTATTCTCAATGTTCACGTTGTTCATCGTTAAATAGTTCTTATATTTATCATTGGGAAAGCAAAAGGCTCTGAAAAAAAGTTTATAAGATTAAAAAGATTTAAAAATCCGAAAATGTGCCACTACTTGTCTGATCGATAATCATACTGTAATTATATGACATCATTACACATTAATCATATTTATAATACCTCATTTGCGTTCTAATATAAATAATATTGTATCTACGTTAACTTTTAATACAAAAAAATAAAAAATCGATAAATAATGTTCAAAACCTGAAAAAATTCAAAACGAAAATTGATCCTCGTTAATGAATGTTTATCGAGGATAATTCTGTGAGCTGCTGGCTTGGTTTTGTGCTTGAAGTTGAAGCCGCAAGGGGTTTTTGTCAGTCAACAACCAGACGGTCTGCTATCGCAAGATATGAAACGTTGACGATAATGAAGAAAAGAATATGACTAAAATAACGAAGAAAGAATCATGACTAAAACCTCATCATCTACAATCTACGGTATTCCTGCGGTGTTTATCTTTCGAGTTGTGTTATGAATTTATATTTCATAATACTACGAGGGAAAACAATACTACAACGAAATGATGTTTTGATCAAAAGAAACAAGCAGCTGTAATAACAAACTATGCTATCAACCAACTGTTGAGGCGATGTCACACCCAGACCACGGAGCCAGGAGTGTGAGAGAGATAGCTAATCGCTCAAAGTTGGCTCCGGTCAAATTACCGGGTGTGACTATTATGATATACTCCTTAGCTGCTATTATTACGAGTTAACTGAAGATATTCAAATTCAGCATATTATCACTAACTATTCATTAAAAGCAATAACGGTATTTTAGAATGCGATTCAATCCCAACGAAATGACGTAACAAAAGAATAAATACAGTTTCCCAAATTTGGTATTCGTTTTTTTTTTTATTAATTTTTTTTTTATTTTGAATCGATTTGGACTTTTATTCGATCGAAATTTTTTGCAACAATACAAAGAGACGTTCGCGCATATCGACGAGTCGAAAAATAAATGTATCCGTTTATCTTTACAGGTTGTTGAATATTTTTCACTATTTATCTTTAATTCCAATCACGACCAAGTCTTTATTGATTTATCACTCCACGAATCGATCGTAGTGATTAGATCTAGAAAGCTATACAGTGATAAGAATTAGCGATGTGAAAGATTCGCCACTGGAAAATTTTTCAAGATACAAAAAAATACCAAATGCATAAAATGAAATCCTGATGAATTATCCTCCCATTATGTAGGTTTTGAAGAAAATATATGACAACTAGAAACCAAAATTATTCCAAAACTTGTTCGTTTTCACTAAATGTGATTAGATTTAGACTGAGAGCATCGTGAGTTCACATATATATTTTCTGAAAGTATCGATCAATATTGACTGATTGCAGGTGAGAATATAAGAGAATCCTTTCGGTGAGTCTACAAATTTCTATGCGAAAAAACTCCGTTTGTCTTTCTATGAACTCCCTAACTGATCAAGATACATTTTTTTCTGACCAGAGTGAAAATAATTGCTGAATAATCAATGAGACATTGAGTGCATTTTACTATCGCTGATTTGTCAACAGACTATGTCCTTGACTATGCTGCAAATTTCACACTTATGCAACTGTTAATGATGTCAATGATCGCAGGTTGATGATAATTTTCTATTCATTCAGCGATCTGATTTATCGATGACATTCAATAGTTGATATAAGTCAGAAATTAATGATTCCATCAATTATAAAAGAATCAAACTATATTCATAGAGTAAGAAAATACGAAAAACTGTTAATTTTTTTTTCTCGATTACGCAGTTGACAGAATATTGATTCGATGCTGTTTTTTACGATTACAAAGTCTGTGCAATCACAACTCGAATATCAGTACAAATGCGACTTGCTATTTATAGACTTATCACGTGTTGATCGATAACGCCAGTGAACTATGGACTCTGAAGCGTGAAATGAAAACTCGGCCCACACTATAAAAACAAACAAATAAATATGTACATTACTCATACCAAATAAGCCCCGGCCCACTTGATGGAATTTACTCAACGCAAAACAAATTGATTCTGATTGACACGTTAATATGAGCATCGCATCGGACTTATCAAAATATTTTACTGTGCGGAGTAATTTTAACAGTAATTGTTTTCGCTAACGATCATAAGGTGGACAAAAAGACAGAAACGAAAAAATCTGTAGCAAATCCTTTATCCGTGACTCTCCTGAAATTCTAATCAGACAGTTCTGATACTGATGAATATTATAATTTAGATCCGAATCCAAAGATTAATCCAAAACTCGTGTGTCATGCTACCTATGCGTGTCGTCCTGCATTCGCTTCGTCATTATGATACTATATGTATACATATTAAGTAGGGTCCGAGATATACCCAGAATCGCGCGCACGTCGTCGTACCATTCAACCAGTATATCAACGCAATTTCAATCCCGAAATGATCATACCTCACAGAACTGTGAGCGATCGTAGTTATCCAGTGATTCGACAAACACACTGTTATTGAAATGGCAGAGCCAAATCCCAACCCAAAACAACCTGTGACTTACACCAAGGTAAGTCTAATCGATTAGAGTTATAAAATTTTTTTAATTAGAATCAAGTAATTTAACATCATATGGGACGTTGAAAAATAAAAACCTTTTGATGGAAGCATTGATGAATCACCACGTTTTCTTATCGGCTTCAGTATAATTTCCAGGGTTTATATATAGAGTTTGATTAGTTAACTATTATGAGACATATTGTGTGTGATATTTCGAACCCATAACGTATAGCCTGGGTAACTTTTCAATAAACGTATCAGGACTTGCATGAGCCAAAGTAAAACTGAAGGGTGGCACGGCAAACCGGTGCAAGTGCCATCATAATGATTTTTCAGGAGAGCAAAAAAACTGTGCCAAAATTCTACGAACTAATTTTTTTTTTAATCTGAGAAATTACTTTGTAGAGTTTTTCGAGCTGTTTCAAGTGGCGCAAACACCGATTCAATACAGGTATCTGTCTTCCAGAAACCGGTTCGCGAGAGTCGATTTTTTTTCATGCCAGTGTAAGTGCCACGTTTCGTGCCAACATTTTTTTTTACTTTGGATACTGATTAAGAACGCAATTACGATGCTAAAATTATGAAAAAAATATGAATCGAAAGCTTGAACCCCAATGAACAAGATTCGGTTATAGATTTCCAAATTCGTATAAATTTTCAAATATTACGGGGCTAATGGTGGACGAGGGAGGCCTCGGAAATCGTGTAAGTGCCAAAATGAACATAATTGTCACACAAAATCGTAAAATTTCGATCGAAAGATAGTAGAACAGTACGAACTCTAGTCCGATGCACCGATATTAGATGTTTTTCATCAAACATCTCTAAAAAAAAACGTCAGCTCAGAGAAATAAACAACGAACACCGCGAAAACAAATTTCCCTTCTCAACCAATATCATATAACCATATACTCATTCAACGAAATAAACACAGAATTCAACAATCCAATACCACTATATGAATTACAATTTTTTTTTATTCGTTGGTGAATATTATCATATTTGACTTTCACTGTGGGCTTTATCTTTTTCTTTGAAGGTCATCAACTATAATTCACTCGGTGATTCATATTTTTTAGTTTGCTAATTCTGATAATAACTAAGATTAAATAAAATAATATTACGCGTTCAGAATATTGATTTTGAAAAAAAAAATCGTTACATACACTGTGAGATGGTGCGGATGGCACTTACACTGTGATATGGAGCGTTGGCACTTACGACGTTTTGTCGTGCTAACTTTTTATATCTTCGTGAATTAATTTTTGACAGCTATATTGTTTTGCAAGGACGTGCGTACGGATTTTAGGAAATTTTATAAACAAAAAAACGTATTTTCGATTTTTGGCACTTACACCGTTTTGCCGTACCACCCTTCAATACTATTGGCAGGGTAATTCCGAGTCATTTGGAACATTTTTCGGACGTCGTACTTTTCGATTTCCCCGAAAACGTGATGAGAGCTTGTACGATACCATGAAATAATTCATACGAAACAAGTGTCCAACTAGGGCATACGTTCCACACAAATGTGCTTGTCTGGGAATGTCCTTGGACTAGATTAAGCTCAATAATGATACAAACGATCGTCATTTCGATCAACGGTAACTTTAGAATCGATATGTGTCTGTGTTATTCAATTTGCAAACTTTCGTCATTGTCTTTTGTCCGATTATTTTTTGTGTGTTGAGGAAAACATTTCTGTAAATTTACGAAACAAGTTGTTATGTATGAGGAAAACAAATTGAGTATAGTTTAAAATATGGGTAACACTGCGAATTATCTCGAGATATTGGAGATCGTAAAGTTCCTGTTGAATAAATTTATAATAACCTGGACCATGGGCTTAAAAACATTTAACCCGTAGCTAAACCAAGTCCAAAGATATTGTAGAAAAAAAATATCGAAAACGACAACTACAAAACCAGTTTTAAATAAATGCATTCCATTTCTGGTAGACCGCAATATAATATATCTTGAAGTTCTTGACCATAATGAGAGATGTCGAGATGAAGTTGTGGTTTGCCTTCCATAGTGAATTGACGTGCAGGGGACTCAACAACAATAGTATATAAATTCTTCTGCGGGAAAATAATTATCTAATCGAGACTGCTCATATAAACGTCTTGAACATTTTTCTCGTTAAAGTATATAACTTCTCTATACAAAAAATGTCAATACTACGAAGTATTTGCGCAAGTGATGTGATTACATGGCAATAGCCACTTAACTGAAGATAACGCACGAAGAAACCTATATTTTTCGATTGGTTCGTTCTACACGTCAATTATGTTTGGAGATTTTTTGATATTTTAAGTTGTCCTGAACTATTTTTGAAAGTAATACGTCGACGAAAATTGAAGCTCAGAATTATACGAGATTTTACTAATACTATTTAAAAAATCATTACAGCTCTTCATCGACAATGAATGGGTGGACTCAGTAAGTGGAAAAACATTCGCTACCATCAATCCTGCGAATGGACAAAAGCTCGCAGACATATCCGAAGCTGATAAGGTGAAGTTTTACGATCACAACAAGATTACAGAAGTAATAATAAGTACCTACTAATAATGAGTTTCATTATTTCAAACGTAGGCCGATGTCGACAAGGCAGTTGCAGCAGCAAAAGAAGCATTCGCCAGAGGATCGGTATGGAGGAGCTTGGATGCCTCAGCACGTGGAACTCTTCTCAACAAGGTGATGTTCCGTTCATCATGACGAATAAATAGAAATCGGCTGGATCGACATTCGAACTGTCTGAAGCGAGTCGAATGAGGATTTGTGTTCAAAAGATCATATCGACGGCAGTATAGAAGAACGTGACATCTCAAATTGTGCCAGAATAAGGTGACATCTTAAATTGTGCTAGAAAAACTGTGTTTAAGCATAAGATATGTCACGTTCTTCTGGCACAATTTGAGATGGCACGTTTTTCCAGCAGAATTTGACATGTCACTTTCTTCCATACTGCCGTCGATATCCCCTTCCATAATGACTCATACTGATCTTATCTACTGTTTTCGATTCCCAGTTGGCTGATCTGGTCTTAGAAAACATCAACGAATTAGCAAATCTTGAATCGCTCGACAATGGCAAGCCTTTCACGCAAGCATACGGTGAAGTTTATGGCTGCGCAAAATTCCTCAGCTACTACGCTGGTTGGGCCGATAAGATTCACGGCAAGACTATTCCCGCCGGTAAGTGTTTCTTCTAATTTATCAATTTACTAATTTCTCTTCCTTATAGCAAAAAATTATCGTCTTCTTCTTTCCTTCTGCAATAGACGGGAACTCCTTGACTCTCACGAGAAAGGAACCCGTTGGCGTCATCGGACACATCACCCCGTGGAACTACCCCATAATGATGGTTGCACTAAAATTGGGACCTGCATTGGCAGCGGGTTGCACAATCGTCTATAAACCAGCGGAACAAACTCCTCTAACTACTCTACGAGTAGCTGCTCTTGTTAAGGAGGCTGGATTTCCTCCAGGCGTCGTCAACATTGTTCCAGGTTTTGGACCAACAGCCGGAGCTGCTATAACTGGACACCCTGACATCGCCAAAGTAGCCTTCACCGGATCCACCGAGGTAATTGTCTCATCACTAAACGAGTCAAGGCATTTTCAGTTCAATTTGTGATTCCTCTTCTGCAGGTGGGACACATAATCATGCAAGCTGCAGGAAAGTCGAACCTGAAGCGTGTGACTCTGGAATTGGGAGGAAAAAGTCCTTTTGTGGTATTCGATGATGCAGACCGTGAGTGAAATCGAAGTTTATAACATTTTGTCAATCAATAAGAGACAGAGACAAAACTGACGCTTCTCAATTCATCTATCCACAGTTGATCAGGCGGTCCAAGTGGCTCATGACTCGTTGTTCATGAATGCTGGTCAGACGTGTATCGCACCGACCCGTGTCTTTGTTCAGGCTGGAATGTACGATGAGTTCGTGAAGAAATCAACGGCTCTGGCCGCAGCGAGACGAGTTGGCGACGGATTCGACCCACAGACACAAACAGGACCCCAGGTGAGTGGACGAGAACGGTAACGAAGATTGACTCCAGTCTACAGGAGTGGAAACAAAGCAGACCTTCGTCTTGTTTTCAGGTCGACAGTGACACCTTTGAGAAGATTCTGGAGCTGATAGCATCTGGAAAGAAAGAAGGTGCCAAATTGGAACTTGGCGGAAGCCGCTTCGGAAATGTTGGTTTCTTCATTCAGCCTACGGTATTTTCGAACGTTAAAGACGACATGAGAATTGCGAAGGAAGAGGTAATGACAAATTATCATTGAGATCATTGTCCAATTTTCTGTTACTGAATGATTCTACGTTTTATTCAAGATCTTTGGACCAGTCCAGTCGATCCTCAAGTTCGAAACTTTTGAAGAGGTAGTCAAAAGAGCCAATGCGACCACCTACGGACTGGCTGCCGGGGTTTTCACCAAAAACCTCGAGATCGCTCTTGAATTTTCCAAAGCCGTAGAAGCCGGAACCGTCTGGTACGCGAATTATTTTACCTTCAAAGAATGAAATTTGGGTAATCATTGATTCAAAAATTTGTTACTTCATTTATTCTCTTTTCAGGGTTAACCAGTGGGGTACCCTTGGACCACAAGTACCTTTCGGTGGATACAAACAGTCAGGAATTGGTAGAGAACTGTGAGTTTCAGGGCGCAATCAAAACCGTTGGTTACTTTCCTCATCCCCTGATTCAATTTTGTGATTGCGGTCCTTTTTTCGATTTCAGGGGGGAAGAAGCGCTGGATAACTACCTCGAAGTTAAGACTGTCTCCATCAAATTACCCACCAACCATTAAGCTCTACCCAATAAAAGTCACGCTACAATTTGGAGCTTCAGAAGACGGTCGTGGTTTATGTATCTACCAGCTTCTGTATTCTCTCTTCGTTTAATATTTGTTATCACGATATTGATTAATCGTTTAAATATAAACCTATATTCTCATACAAAAAACGAGGGTCACATTTACTTAGCTCGGATACCTAATTCAGCTAATCGGTGTACAAAGTCTTTTCAAGGCAGTCCACTAATATAGAAGACTCGGCAGTCCTGAATTTACTTTCAAGGATTGAAAACAGGCGTCAAAAAGTTACTTTTCAATGCATATGCCGAGAAAAAAAATCCAAGCGATAGTATAGACGTTACGCATACATGCATACATACGGATTATAAAATCCTTAAAAAAAAAACGTGGCATGACGACCTGACACTTTGCGACGAAAAAATATCATTGAGTTGCTTCAAGCCTGTTATCTCGCCTGTTATGAAAGGTAGGACACTAATTGTTTATCAAAATTTTCTATTTTTGGATGGTTTTCCGGCACTCGTGGCTCACGTGACTGATCCAAAAGCTCATAGTGATCAGAGATGCGTACAGAAAAAAAGCCCAGGAAACTTTCAGCACTTCACATAAATATTTTGTGCGTAAAAAAGGAATAAAATCAAGTCAACGAGAGAAAAAGTGGTTGTGCGATAATCTTGCTTGCGACTGTAGTAGTGGTTTATGAATACTGAAGAGTGTGATAAAATACAATCTCTCGTTGATTAGATATACTATGAACTTGCCTCGTCACTGTTGAAAGATTATATGAAAACTCACACAGTACTGAATACATTTTTTTTCACTTTTTAATTCACTGTTTCGATAATCATGTCACAAATTCAGGTAAACGGAAACGTGAAGTTGAAAAGAACTAAAAGAAAAGATAATCTTTGACTTGTGTGGCGGAATTTTTTTTAATTGCGTACCTATTTTCTTATGAAGACCTAATTTCATAATTGAGCTGAATTTTTGTTAGTGATGATCGATTTTGCTTCAGGCTATAAGGGGCCGTCCATTTATTACGTAAGACAATTTTCGCCCATTTTTGACCCCCCCCCCCCCCCAAAAAAAAAACGGAAAAATTCGAAAATCCCCCCCCCCCCCGAAATCTTACGTAAGATTGAAGAAATACCTGAAATATTCAAAGTGATTACAAAAATCGAGAAAGATATGGGGCCTAGGGAAATTTTGGTGCAATGTGGCGCTGATTTCCGATTAAAAAGAAAAGAAAAATCTTACGTAAGATGTCTTCAGAGTCCCCCTCTCCCCCAAGTAAGACTAAGTAAGAAATGTTGAACCCCCCCCCCCCCCCCTAAACGTCTTACGTAATAAATGGACGGCCCCTAAGTATGAAAATGATGAATATACTTGCTTTATCGTGATTACTGCGCAATTCATTCGCGAGATGTTCGCGGTCAGGGCGATATTATAATATAGTCTGTACGCGACATTCGGGAACTTCATTCAATCCACATTTCTATGTTTTTCCCTGATAATAATCAGCGTGATTTGATCGATATCTCCTAATCGATTTAATGATTCATTGTCGAGTCTCCTCTGAACATTAAATTAGTATATTGTGCACCTAGGGCGTAAAGTGGGCTTTTTTCGGCCGAGTGTGGAATTTGCAGTACAAGTCGAAGGTGAGCTAGCACGAGTCGAAGGTGAGCTAGCACGAGTCGAAGGTGAGCTCGCACGAGCCGAAGGCGAGTGCAGGAGCGAGCCGAAGACGAGTGCGTCTGCGAGCCGAAGACGAGTGCGTCAGCGAGCCGAAGACGAGTACTGCAATCACACGAGGTAAAAAGCCCACTGAGCCCTTGGTGCACACCATATTTTTTGTAACGCATGTATTGATTTCTGCGTTTTTTGTGCCTATAAGCGGGACGAAGGTGACCTTTCTTGACACGGCAACACAAAGTTATGTTACAATTAGATTTCATTTTTCAACAGGATATAGTGAATATGATACGAATAAAGGATTATATACGCGTGTATACGGTATACATATGTATACATACATGTATATATGTATATATATATATGTACATATGTATATACCTATGTACACCCAGGGAAGTGGTATCTGGCGCGCCCGCGATAGGCAACTGAACATACACCTGTAATTTGGTTGGCAATGCCACGTTGTAGCTCGCCGCCGAAAAAATTGCCGAGCTAC